>PNEQ01002444.1:45365-56684 GCA_003012365.1 Medauroidea extradentata
AACCAATAGTGAGAAGATTCAGAGGGTTTGGAGAAGGACTGAGAGGGGTAAACAAACAATGCTTGTGAGAATGGTATGGGAGTGGAATCGCCTGCGGGAGGAGTTGGTGACCGTGAAGGGGGCTGGGAGGTTAAGAAGAGGTCTGGAGAGTTTGTAGTGTAGGGATAGAGCAGAGTTCACTCGCCACCGGGCGGTAGCCCAATTGCGAGGTTAAACATTAAAGTAAAGCGAGTGAAATCTAAGGAAAAACTGAAGATTTCTTAAGATGCCCTCAGGCCTTCCTTAAGATTTTCTCGGGCTATAAATCAATCAGTATGTTATAATGTAAAATGTTTATTATCATTTTACTATCCATTACTAGGATTTCATGAAAATGTAACAGGTAAGATGCCTTAAATGTTTTTGGAAAATAATATTTGAGGAGTATTTGTAAATGAACTGTAAGTTTTGTCAATAGATGATGTTGCTTGTGTTCTGCAAAACATTATCATAACTGAGAATATTTAAGTGACTAGGCTAATTTTTGGAACATATACGTGATGTGCTTTTATGGCACATACGTAATGATTTGTATGACAAAATTTTGGTTTAAATAAACAGGTTCTCTATCGTTTGTAAACTGTCATTACTTTCACTTTACGTTTGCATTTTATATTTACAAAATACATCAAGTAACTGAAAACGTAAAGTCAAATGTTAATGTAGTTGTGTATAGGCCTTAATAGGCCATGTTTAAGGATGCAGGAAATTGGATGAAAAACATTGAAGGACAGGCAGAGAGTTGAGAGACTCGTCAGAATGTATAGTTGAAAGAGAGGGAGGATGGGGAGGGTTACGTTTTCACCTAACAATGGAGGATTTAGGCGAGAGGGAACAACAGTGAGAAGAATGAAAGGATGTGGAGGAGAACAAAGAAGCTTAGCTAGTCGTCTCGTGAGATGGGTGAGGGGTTGGACTGTTTTGCTGGATGATTTTATGACTGTCAGGGGGGATTGGAAAGGAGTGTGGTCTAGTGGGGCAGGAAGGATTGATCGATGATCACTAAATGTGATGAGCAGCTACCTATTGTATACCAGCCAAACTATTGATGCTACAGACATAGTTTACTGACAAAAAATGTTTCTAGTGTTTAGAAGCAGTTCTACGTAAAGAAAATTTTTCCTTATATTAGGTTATGGTAGTTAATTTTAGGCTAAGCTATGTTAGTTTAGTTTACCTAATATAATATAACCTACCAAAACATTTTCATTACCTACTTCTAAGAACTATAGAAACATTTCTCTTTAACAAACTACACCTGTAAATTCAGTGTGTGGTTGGTATACTATGAGTAGCTACTTTTCACATTTACCCGCCCTCCATCCTTTTTTGGTTACTGCAATAAGAATTTATTATAAACACAAATGAAAATGCCAAGGGCATGTTATAATGGTTATATCATAGTAATAAGAGGTGCTAGTTTGCCTGGTACATTTGTAAAGATATTTATGGTGTTGTAGTTGCAAAATGTATAAAATTACACCAAACCTAATATTTACATGTTTACTACGTAATAGGTTATTACAGTTTTTTTTAAAGTGAACCTAAATACTTTTCAAATAAATTTTTTTTTGTTTATACTTATTGTATGTGTTATGTCACTTCAAAACAATCCAAATCTCTCTTCAAAATAAAGCAATATATCAGTCTGTTGTGTACTGTCCAACATAAGCTATTTACTCTCTGCTAATTTACTCAAACATTTTCTGTATTAGTATTCGGTAACACATGCATATTTTGAATTACAATAATTGGTAAAAATATTTGGTTCATTCGATTAAATGAGATAAAATCAGTAGCCTAATTGCTGTAGGAACTGTAGTTGTTTTTTTTCCATCGGTACAGCCCTAGAAAATATAATGCAGTGCAGGTAGTCAGTTAGAAATAAGTGTGGCTTACGGGATGCTTAATTTTAATTATTGAAAGGTACATATTGTAATGAGTCAGCACTCTCGAAGGCGTTGGGCTGTGCGTCCTGGCAGGCCGCGCCGCCTTCCCCTCCCTTGCCTTCTAAACCTCGGTGATGAGACAGCTGACTGCACCCCTCCTTCTTCCCCTATTCTGCTCGCTACCTTCAGTCCCAGCGGCGAGGTGGTGAACTGCACCCCACCTCTTTTCCCCCCATTTTCCCGCCCCTTGGCGACGTGGCCACTCTGGCCTGGTTGACATCGCCAGCCTTCTGAATAGGTGGGCACCTGTTGGTCATATGGGACAAGCATTCAGTTCAAACGTAACTGCGTGTTACCGCAGCACCTAGATCGTTCAGCTTACATCAACCAGCATGGTCTGCGAGCTTTGAGAATATTCTGGGCGTCGTCACGAGCGACTATAAAAGCCGACCCACTGCGAGCAGAGCTGGAGTGATTGCTGCGTTTAGCTGATGAGTGTTCGCAAGTCCGACTTGGCAGCGGGGGATGTGCCGGGACCAGCAGATTGAGGAGAGGCCTCGGAGATGTGAATGGCTGTGACACTCTTTGAGTGCGAGAGTGGACGAACAGGTTGAACTGTAGCTGTGCATTGTGAGACATTTCTATATAGAAACTTATGTGGCCCGAGGACTGATTTGAGGGAGAGAGACATTATTAATTATACACTAGAGTTGTAAATTAGGCTTTTCGGGAGATTTCCTGTATACAATATCTGTAATTGTTTATTTGAAAAGGATGAATTGCTAGTGTTGTATACTTAATGTGTAGTGTGTATGGATTATAATAAGTTTAGAAATTTAAGTTGAATTCATTTAGTATTTAATTATCTAAGCCCTCCATCCCCAACGAACCTGGCTACACGTAGGACAGCAATGTCGTTACACTGGTGTCAGAAGTGGGATGGAGGCATTTAATTTTTATTTGTTACGAAATAATTTTTTTTTTTATTAGGCTAGCTACATGAATTAACATTACTTATTAACATAGTGAAGATTAGTTTATAGACTGTAATTTTGTGATTGATAACAAGGAAAACAGCTGCTGATATGGGAACACTACTTGCATTGATAAAAGGGCTAAGTGTTTGTGTAAATAGTCAGATCAGTTATGTTAATGAAACTGTAAGTAATTAAATAAGTAATGTAAGTGTATTAGTGGACAGGAAAATAGTTGTTAAATGAAAATCTGGACAGGAAAATAGACTGTGTAAATGAAAATGTGGTTAAAAAAATTGGATGTAGTGAGGTGGTTGATGAATTAAACAAGAAGATAGACAGTGTAAATGAGAGTGTGGACAGTAAAATTAGCAGTTTCAGTGATATGGTGAAATCAGAAAATTGACAGTGTTAACGAAAATGTATACAGATAAGTGAAGGAATGGACATTGTCGAGGGTAAGATGGAAAAGGAAATTAGTGTACTTAAGAGAGAATGGCCAGATTTTCTCCAGAGTCACAAAGTTGAACGCAGTGAGACAAATGCAGGACTGTCAACCAGCGCAGCGGCAGAAGACGACGACAACAACCGGGTCATCACAGCCAAAGCAACACCAACAAAGTTCACCAAGCAACCCATTGGTGCTTGTTCCAGTTCGTCAGGTGTCGAGAAGAGAGTCACCATTAAACCCGTCCCCTACGATGGTCAGACTCCTTGGCGGGAATGCTGACACCAGTTTGAGATTGTCGCCACCCTAAATGGTTGGACAGATGAGCAGTGGGCTTACTACTTAGCAGCAGTACTGAGGGGCCCTACTTTGAGCATACTGCAGTCGCTGCCTGAGCGACACAGACTAAATTATACCCCTCTGGTGTCTGCCCTGGAGCTACGTTTTGGCGACAGGTACTTGCGACACTGTGTAGCCGCACACAGCAGCAGCCAAGGTAGTCACTGCAAGAGCTGTGGCAGTACGTAGTGCGACTGGCCCACCTGTCCCTAGAAGGATGTTTCGAGGACACTCACGATGTCATCGCCATCTGGTTTTTCAATGACGCCATCAGTGATGCGTATGTAAAATTTTTGATAAGTCTGACAGCTCCACGCTGCATGCAGGAGACAGCGGCACTGGCGTTGGAAGTAGAATCGGCAAAGAAGGAACTGGCTTTCTTGTATCTGACACAGACAACTTCAAAGCGTTGCCAAAATCATGATGACAGCATTGAAACTGTCTAGAAGAAGCTGGAGGCTGCAGATAAAGTAAAAACTAACAAGATTCGGGCTATGAAGATACATAGTCATCCACCTAACCGCCGTAGCTGCTGGGAGTATGGCCAGATGGTACACTTGATAGCACAGTGCCATCTAAATTACAGCATGCAGCAAGAGAATGATGATACTACAAAGGACATCTTACTGCGGCTGGAGTCAGCAGTGAGAAACCTTACGATGAGGGTACGGACAACGACTCTGACCCCGTGACAATGCTGCCCACCTCCAGAAAGATTACCTAAGGTCAGCAGAATGTATTAGTAGCAGGATCGACAAGCTGGCCCAGAGCTCAAACATTTCTGAAAGCAGCAGTAATCTCCAGGAGATACCAAAAGATCAACTTAAGGTGAGGAGAAAGGGGGTCCAGGTGCCTGAAAGAGTCCACGGGTTGTCGTCTAGGAGCAGAAGCACGATGAGGTGGCAGCTTAGAGACCAACCAGAACACCAATGAAGCTGGGGAAAGATCTGCGAAAAAAATGGAAATAAAAACGGGTAGCTATGAGCTGCATCGAAGGAAAGACAAGGCATGTCCAGGAAGGCAGTGGCGTATTGTTTAAAGAAGGATAACTGGTGTAGGTCATTCGGAATAAAGTGAGCACTAAAGATTTGATCTTTGAAAAATATCACTAGCTGTTACTGCGTATTAGTCAACATTAACAATAGTTACATTATTGTTTGTATGGTTGGTAGTAAATCGTTGCATGTAGTTCTGTGTATTTTCTTATTTGAATACAACATTATTGAAAAAGCATCAAATGCAATCAACTTCTCTGTGTACCATATACTTTAAAATATTTATTTATGATCTTATTGGCATACCTACTCACTGTGTAGTTCGACTCGATTAGCGCCACGACAAAGTGATGCAACCGCCCGTTGAATTCAAAACTGTTGTTGACACACTGCCGCTAACGTTCGCGCCACAAGAGGTAGTTCAAAATTTCACTGACAGGTGGCACCAGAGTTAGGTTTTCGCCGCTTCGCAGGCTTGAAAGTGAGTTGAGTCATGAGTGTCTCTGTCCGTTGTGTAATAAATATGGGTTTATGATAAGACACATAAAAAAATATTAGAAGTAACTGTTTATGAATATCATTGCTAAATTATGTGAAGTCATTAGTAATCTCTAATCTGTAATGGTTTACGATCGCCAGTCTGAGTATATGGAGTTAGAAATAGCATTTTTTGTGTTTCACACATTGAGAAAATACGTTATTTATTGCTTTTGTTAATTGTGTCATCTTTCATGGCAGTCTGCTGAATGGAACTTGAATTGCGTGTGTCGTGTTTGTTTATAGTGGCGGTTTTGAATTACAAATTAATATACTACGCATGCATTTACGAGGTAAGTAACGACACATCCAATTAGAGTCGATGCAGAGAAAACAGTGATATAAAACGTTAACTCGCAGGTATTTATCAATGCTGTGTAATGTAAATGGAAACATTGTACAAGCCTATGTAAATAAAGGCATGTGGCAATGTTTATGTTTAAATACAGCGGAATGATATAAACTGGCTGAAAATAGAAATTAATCAGGGCTTTTTGTGAGTGCTCACTTTATTCTGAATCACCTATATGGTTATGTGTTTCTCAGCAAAATGCTAGTTGTGGTTCCCAACGAAAGAGGTTCTGGGAGGGGCCATATAGGATCTGGAAGAGATTAAGCAATGTGACTTTTGAACTTTGTCGTCTGGAGTCCCCGACAGTAACTATGGTAGTTCATGTTGATAGGCTGGTACTTTATGAAGACCCGGGAGTTAAGTAGTCTGTTCGGGACGAACAGACTTAAGGAGGGGGCAGTGTAACAAGGCAGCACTCTCGAGGGCGTTGAGCTGGACGGCCTGGCGGGCCGCGCCACCTTCCCCTCCCTTGCTTGCTACCTACAGCCCCGACGACGAGACAGCGGACTGCGCCCCTCTACCTTCCTCTCCCCCTGCTCGCTACCTCATGTCCCGGCGGCGAAGCGGTGGACTGTACATTAATACTGTATGTGCTTAAAATTACAATGTAGGCCTATGCCTACTAATTTTTATTTATCTAACTGAACCTGTCAGATTCAAAGTTAACATGTGCTTATGCGTTTTCAGTTCATAATTTTATGCACCATATTGCAACTTGAAAGAGAAATTCTGTATACATTTTCAAAGTGTAGCCTTTTCTTAACACTTAAGCCAACAAAAAATGTAGGCCTATTCCAAATGAAATTTGGAGTAGTTTGATGAGTGTAAATGTCGTACCTAGATTTGTTGAGTAGTAATCTGTGAATGAACGGAAGAATAGGCTTTATGTTTTGTTGATAGAGAGGTACCATAATTAGAATCTGTTAGACACAACTTTACATAAGAACAGGAACTGGGAGATGATGAATTAGCCATCGCTTTTATTAAAGAACCTTCCCATAATTTGTTTGGAGTGATTTATGGAAACCATAAAAATCAGAAATTACGACGGGCAGAGTCTGAAATTGAATATGGTTCCTATTGTTGCTCTATTTTGCTTGATTGTAAGTTATTGAAGAGTGTAATACTATCTTTTGTTCCTTCAATGTCTTTTTTGTAAATTGTGTTTTATTGACTTTCATACATTTAAGTTTTAAGCCATTAAATTTAGTTCAGACAGAAATAACATGTTTATAGAAATTTTTGTTATTTTGTAAAGTGAGCCACTAATCTTTGGAATATTTACTAGTAATTAGCAAGTATAGCCACGATTGCATCAGGAATTTTTTTATATATATATATATATAGGCTATGTTGTTCCAAGGTGATAGGTGATAGATCTCTGTACTTTTCTTCTGACTGCGTTGTTCTTTGTTCTTAGCTATATTCTTGAAAAATGTTTTTCTTATTGTTTTTATGTAGAGCCATGGCTGATGTGCGAGACATTTTGGAGTTGGAGCAGCCAGCTGCTCCAGAAATAACTAAAGAGAGTATCATTGGTGGGTTGGAGAAGTTGAAAAAGAGACCAGTTCCGAACAAAGTGGCCAAGAGGCCTGAGGGCATGCATCGGGAGGTGTTTGCCTTGCTGTACAGCGACAACAAAGATGCTCCACCTTTGTTTCCAACTACCACAGGTACATTCTGATATCAGGTGTTTCTGTAATAGTAACTCTAGTTCTTTTTTTAAACTTGGTAGTATGTTGGGGTCTTCCTCTGATTTTATAGTCATGTTGTTTTGTCTGTTGCACTGATGACGGGAATGGCGCTGCATGTTGCAGATCAAGGATACAAGCAGACGAAAGCCAAGCTGGGAATGCGTAAAGTGAGAGCGTGGAAGTGGTTGGGTTTCACTAATCCAGCTCGTAAGGATAAGGCGGTATTTCACCACTGGAGGAGGGTGACAGATGAGCAAAAAGAATATCCTTTCGCACAATTCAATAAGGTACTAAGTAGAAAGTAACAGCTCTGTATAAACTGTTAATTTACCAAACTAAGTTAAGCGAGGCTTACTGTATTATTGACAACAAAATAGGACAATAGCGGGAAAGGCCGCTAGGCTACTAATTACAAATAAAACAGAAAGAGTTGTGCACAAGTACTCACAGGATGGTACTTGCAGATAGAAATACACACACATAGGACGAACACATTTCTCCGCAGACGCGCGGTCACAACGTTTCGCAGACTACATCTGCTTCATCAGGTGAATGTCATTAACAAATGGCACCAAGGAAAGGAATCGGCCATGGCCATGGCATGTTGTATTACTCTAATTTATTTTCCACTTTTATGAAATTTTGAGAAGAAAAATGTGGAATTTGTGATTAGAGCATAAATTCTTTTCACTTTGCTGTATGTTACAGTCATGGCAGTTGAGCTTTTAATATGTATTTGGGCCACAAATTTGTTTTTTATATTCTGAATGTTATGTGTCTGACTGATTGCAACTCAAATATATTTAATTAAATTATATTTACCTTGCGCTACAGTACACACATTTTATACTATAACCACAATTTCCACATTTTTCTTCTCAGAATTAAAGCGATAAATAAAATAATTCATTGTGGCAACTGAAGCAGAACATAAGGATGCTTTCCAGTATTCGCGTAGAATTATATTGAAAGACCGAACTCAGGAGAGTCAGAGTGTGAATTGTACTCAGGTCCACTTAATGCAGACTCCGCTGTGTTTTCCAGTATGCCATCTTGCTCTGGCCCCATCATTTTAATGTAGAGTTATTGCTTGGTGTTGGTATGCACAGTACTTTGGCACCGAACTTACCCAAGATTCAATGTTATTACTGTATGAGTTAGCATTTGCTGAAAAGCGCTACTAAAAATCTACGTAACCATTACATTAAGCAAGGAAGTATTCTGTAACTGCTGTGGAATATAACAGTTCATTTTTTGCAATAACTCGCTTTAAAGCTGTCTGAGTAATACTGAATCTCCATGCAGATACACTCTACCAGTCAGAATAATTTATTGCTACACTAAATGACATACATAGTGACGTGTTGCAGTTAGCTAAATTTTCTTTGTAATATATAATATTTGTATTTTCATGGTGTGCAGTGCCTGTTCATGTACTGATTATTAATTTCTTTAATCCTGCCAGAAAATTTTTGACATTTGGTACTGCATATTACTAATAAAAAAATTTTCTGAAATGTTTTGCTACAACAGTGAGATATTAGTACAGTATTGCTGAAAAAAATTTAAGTATTTTGTTACAGAACTGTCTTGATAGTTTTGTGGAGTGAATAATTTTTATGTTTGTAATTATCTGTATTGCTTTCAAAATTGGAAGCATTATGTAACAAAATAGGCTTGATGTACCACGGTGCTTACTTTCACTTATTAGGAACGTAAGTAATGGGTTACAGATAGGTTAACTGCTTATATTGTTTTGGCATATTTGCAGCAAGTCCCAATTCCGCAATATACAGACGCTGAATATTCTCAACACTTACAAAATGACTCTTGGACAAAGCCAGAGACGGATCACTTGTTTGACTTGTGCCGTCGCTTCGACCTGAGGTTCATAGTGATACATGATCGGTGGGATCGTTCACAGTTTCCTGACCGTAGCGTGGAAGATCTGAAGGAGCGTTACTACAATATTTGTGGAATCCTGAGCAAGGTAATTGGGTTTTTACATAACAACCAGCTGATGGGAAGTGTCGTAGAATAATTTTTGTTAATAATAATGAAACAGAAAAAATTAATTAGGGTATATTTCCTTAAGACTCTCCCTCTACTACCGATAGTGAGAGCTCCTTGTTTGGCGTCAGAATCATTTAAGCTCCTACGATCCTCTGAGTGGACCCTACTTATGCTTCAATATGCCTAGCACAGTCCTGGATTAACCAGCTTCGCTTTGCTGAAAACCAAATCGCAGACCTCCTACGTAATACTACCACAAGTTGTAAGGCAATTCATGTATCACTAGCTAACTGCCAGCTGTATGCTTCTCTACATACCAGACTTTTTTGACTTAACTCACTCTCACGCCAGTTGCATCTATCAGGAAATGAGTTTTAGCTGCTAAGCTCAACGACTGGCAGTGTTTGTGATCATTACATGGTAGTTCGTTTCTCATTATGTATGTACCCTATGGATAGGGCTACGAAGTGTGGCAGGGGTGAGTATCCATCTCATGCATATTCCTTCCCCCCTTGCCTTTCGCCACAGAACAGACAGCATCTTGCCGTTCACTGGAGTAGCACCACTGTACGCTATCCGACTCAAGAAACGCACACCTTGAATACTTCAACCTGCTGATTGCAGCAGAGCTGTGCCAACGTGCCAAACATAGGCACTTGTCGGCTGTGGTGGGTATAGTTGCACACACACACTAATGTTGTGTCGTCCTACCAGGTAACAAGCCATTTACTGTAGTACAGTATTCATATGCTGTAACAAGTTAATTTTTGTTTGGAGGGTTATTTTCTCCTGTCAATTAGTAAATACATAGTGCCTCGAGAGTGATCGTATTTGTGTATGGTTACAGTGTGAAAATTGAAACTTTATCTAGGCGTATTCGCTTGGGTGACGAGTAAAAAATTTAAATACTGTAAAAAAATTAATGTACAGTTGTAAAGAGATGCTGTGTATGCTGCCTTAGTTATTACCGTGGATGGTAAGGCTAGGGTGAAGTTAGAGCCAACTGCTCTTCCCTGGATATATACCAGATATCTCGCTGGCCCAAACTTTTGAGGTTAAATGTTATTGGAGCGGAGCACTCATGGTATACAACGGCAGAGAAACAAGAAATCCTGAAAAAGAACCTGTTGGCTCACGTAAAAATCTATCCCGCTTCTAGTTTGCAAAATCAGGATGACCCCATTTCAAAAGCAATGAAATTATATTGATTAGCAGTACAGTATTTGGCAAATTAAATTATAACGTTATGAATACATTATATTTTGTTAATAATGTAACAGTTATTTAACTAAGTCCTGTATTTATTTGTGTATATTAATAATTTTCGATGGTCTGACCTTTTATGTCATGTGCCTCTAGAAGCCAAATTCCTGTATGCATGCTTGATTATATATAATTCTGGCATAAAAATTCTGGTAGGTTAATTTCAGCAGTAGAGTATGTAATTACTAAGATGGGAATACGTACTATATTTGTTGTGACAGGTCCAGGCTGGTACTAGTCATGATGGCAAGGTGTATGTGTTTGACGCAGACCATGAGAGACGTAGAAAAGAACAGTTGAAGAGGCTGTATGATAGAACACCAGAGCAGGTTTGTGTTATAAAGAATCTGTTTGTATAGTTTGTCTTACATAACAATTATAGTGTTTTATAGTTTTGTTGGCAGACCTGTTTGTGTGAAATCAGCATTATTTTATTATACCATTATGGGATTTCTGCACAACCATGCTCAACTGCCTGCTAAACTTCCTAGTCAAATACACTAGACCCCCGATTTTACGAATACTCACGGTTCCTCTCATCGCATTCGTAAAATCGCTACCTTCATAAATTCAATAGCGGTGTAAGGTACTTGGCCTACCCACCCTATCCCTTTCTTTTTCTAAATTTGTTTGTTGTGCAGAATTGTGGTTTCATGTTGGCATAAACGTAACGTAACCGTAAACTTAACTTCCGTAACTTCTTAAATACGTTTATACACGTTTTTCGGCGTCAGCATATGTCTAATGTGATCCCGAGATGCTTCGTGGGGCACTAG
>PNEQ01002444.1:57684-69454 GCA_003012365.1 Medauroidea extradentata
TTATTTTTAATATTGTGACTTACCAAGTAATAACTGCAACTCTACAATTCATATTTTAATGCCGTGAATTAGATACAGTATGTTTTATTCATTGTCAACGTAATTCCTTACAATTTTTTTTTGTCATATAATTTTGTTATTTTTTGAGGGTTCCTGAGATTGTATTCGTAGAATCGCTACCTTCGTTAAATCCAGGGTTTGTAAAATCGGGTGTCTAGTGTAAATAGCAAGTGGAAAAGTGTTTTCACGTCAAAGCTGTCAAAAAGTATAATTCGTAAGTGAGGCAGACTTTAACATACCTCCCAACACTAATTGAACGCAAGTAGCTGAAATTAGTTCTGTAACAAAGTGAACTTAGTATTGAATATTAATTTCAGGATAGTCCATGTTGAACCAATAGAGTGTACAGTGAACTTCAAAATAACAAAACGCTTACTTAACAGTAAATTGTGCCAGGAGTGAGTTTTATATCAAAATATAACCTTATGAAATAATTTACAAGAAACGTAGAATACCTAATGGTTGTATGTTGGCAATTTGGCATTCATTTTTCAGCTTTTAGGTGCATTACTAAAATGGAACTTTTCTGTGCCAGAATTGTACTGTAAAAGAAATTACGTACAATTAAAAAAAAAAAATAGTTTCCATGTGGTATCTGTGATTAAAAATAAATTCTACATTTCAAGTTCCAAATACTGACTGTTCACATTTAGTTAAGTAATGTTTACTCATTGTTGACATGCATTGAAATGAAAAATTATTGTAATAGTGTCCCAAGTCACCCTGTTTTGAAGTACCGTATGTACTTAAAATTTAGCAAATATATTTGTCTATAGAATTCTAATACAGTACAGTATTATTTTTGCTGTGACCATCAACGAACGTGAAACCACAGACAATAACTTTGGTTCCCTCTCGTAGTTGGAGCTTCCTTACCACTAGCAGGGTATCCTCCAAATCCCTAATACTGTATTGGTTTCAGATGGCCTTGGAACTTCCACAACAAACTGGCGCGCTCCAAGTTGCCACCTAGCTCTGTTTCCAGCGTATCTACCATCCCCAAGATGATCCATTTCCCGCGGTGTAGCACATTATCGTACAGCATGCATACTACTCATACTTATCGTATTCAAGTTAACGCAAAACATGATACATCAGCTACAGTGCAACTAGTACAATGCAAAATACAGGATGTTGCAAAATTCCATGTCAATGTTCTAGGGAAACAATCCTCACGTGTAGAGGAACAAATAGTGTTATATGAACATAGGTTAAAAATGCACCATTTCTGCGCTACAGTTGGCAATACATGACGTATGGTTGGTAGCGCGCGGGTAGGATCATGTTGCTGTGGGACATCATTACAGCAGTACATAACATGTTACTATGCCACACACTATGCCACTAACACACAGACAGTAGGAACAACTGTGACACAGCAACATGATCCTGCCAGCATGCTATCAACCATACGTCGTGTATGCCAACCATAGTGCAGAAGTGGTGCATTTTTGAACCTGTGTTCATATAACACTTTTTGTTCCTCTACACGTGAGGATTGTTTTCCTAGAATATTGACATGGAATTTTGCAACATCCTGTATAATACCTTACCTTGACCACAAACACACTATGAGAGTGTGTAAAATGGCCACAACCAATACCAAACAAGTCATAAACACAAAGGAAGATCCTACTGCCGTTCGTCCAGCCTCTCATAGCATGTTTTCCTTTCTGTAATGTTATATCATCAAACTGGTGAGGATCGTTCTATCGTATAATATTACTGCAAAACTGAGGTGTTTGGGAACTGCTGTAACCCATCAGTACATTACCAGGTCCAGACGATCACGAGACCACAACATTACCTCCTCAGCACATTTCCATATTTCCATCTGCACACTGGTTAACCCTTCCGCCACTAGGTTTACTAGTTACTGTACATCACTTACTGGACTGTAATATCCCACCATATGTTAATGAGAATTATAAAAGAGTTCAATATGTTGAACTATGTTCAAAATTTCATTTTAAAAAAATTTGATAATTTTACTTTATAAGATTATGTTGTATAAAATGTGACGATGTGGACCATTGTCTGAGGAGAAGTGTGTGGGTGATGGCAGATTGAAGAAGAGCAGATGCTGCTCAATGAGCTGCGCAAGATAGAGACTAGGAAGAAGGAGCGAGAAAGAAAGCAACAAGACTTGCAAAAGCTGATAACAGCAGCAGACAGTCAGTCGGAGACACGCAAGTCGGAGAAAAAGATAACCAAGAAGAAGCTGCAGCAGATCCGACCTCGTGTGGATGCCGTGGTATGTTCTCTTTCAATACTGTACTGTCAATACTGCCTCGTAACCAAAAACTATAGTTCCATAAATCACTTCATAACAGTCCCACATTTCTACAGGTTTTTACAGTTTTTGTGTTAGGGTGATACTCATAATCTAGTTTTGGTCCAAAGTGGAAAATATTTAAAAACTAATAAAATACAAAAACTGCACAAATTATAAAAACTTCATTTACTTTTTACACCTAAAATATGCATAGAAAAAATCTTTAAATTAAATAAAGCTTTAACCAATCCTCATCCTGTAGTCGTATCAGATTTTGTCTAACGAACCTGTAAACATAACGGAAGTAAGTTATGGTTGCTGCCTATTCAGTGAAAAACCAGAATGTAATTGGTGAAAAATGTCGGAATAAATCTTTGGGTAAAATTATGTTCTTAGGAAAACTAGATGTGGGATGTGTATAAACATCTGAATTATTTCGTACAAAACAAAGTAGCCATTATTACATGTTTTATGCACATAACCCAAAACTACATCTTTTAGTTCAGCAAACTTGTTATGTTTTGGCATGTGGAAAGCTTTTCTTCTGGTAACTTCCATACACTTTAACAAAACAATGAACCTACAAGTAAAATAGACATCAACTAGATGCACCTTCTTGCAAAACAATGGTAACATAATATAAAACAATGGAACTCATATAACAGAAGTAACCATATCACCATAGAAGTTATGTAGTAAGAAGACACAACAGAAAAGAATCCTTCTGGCACTAATATTTTCACATATTGTTACAAAATTAATTTTTAAGTCATTTTACACATAATTTATAGTGGTTGGATGGCTGTAGTCAGAGGTATGCACTTTATACTGAAACTAGTTAATTGGTTAAGTGAAGGGTGAGGGTTACCGTTAATTTAAATATACTGATCTAATTATGGTGGCTTTACTGTACATAGTTTAGAATACTACAAGGTTATACTATATACTTTAGATAGGAGGGGAGCGGCTGTTTAGTTAATTACGTTAATGTTCTACTCTGTGGTTGATGTTCCTTTAGACACATAGACCTCACTGTTAGCATGATGCCGGAGACTGATGATGATTGAGCTCGGCTATCGACGGACGGCAGCACGTCGTGGGTCTCGACCTAGGACCATC
Organism: Medauroidea extradentata; assembly: GCA_003012365.1. Taxonomy (NCBI): domain Eukaryota; kingdom Metazoa; phylum Arthropoda; class Insecta; order Phasmatodea; family Phasmatidae; genus Medauroidea; species Medauroidea extradentata. The sequence goes on from PNEQ01002444.1 coordinate 61,139, forward strand.
CTGGTGAGCTGGTGACGGCTGGAAGGCTTGAAGGAGACAGACCTCGATTCCCCCAATACATTGCAATATATTGCCACACTTCAGTGCAGGTGGGGAGAATAGCTGAGGCCCTTGTCTTGTGCAACCACTGACCTGATTGCACTACCGTCGTCGCTAGCCCGTCCTCCAGGCGAGGCTCTTGGTAATTGTAACATTACTCCCACCGTTACCAAAATGATACTTCCCCATATCACAGGGGTTGGTCGGATTTTGAAATAGCAACCATTCTGTATATGGTTCAGTAGGTGCCCTTGCAGTATTGTGGCAGTAGGATATGGAATACGGTTGCTTCTTCAGAGGGAAAGGAAAAATTTTACTAAAGGGAAAAACTTTGGCAGACGGACAGCAAAAGGTAAAGGATCTGCCTACGTTTCTTACAATTCTTCTGTTTGCATTCGGTCAAAGCCAAGCTGCGTTGCACTGCTGAAGATGAAGGTTTGGTGAGTGGCCTTGGGTTATAGCTATGACATGCATATCTTCTTTCGCGAACGCGGCAGACTACTACCAGTGTAGGTTTTACGATACATGCAGCCATTTCTTGACGGTAACTGTTCTGAATGTTCATTTATTGGTGGGTCTAACTAGTATGCCTAGTAACATTTTGTTTGGTTAATAAAAAAATTGAATTTTAATTGCATACAAATATCAAAATATTAAAGAAAAAATTTGAAAGTAATTTACGCTCCCCTCGCACAAAGAGTAACAAAATGCAGTCCAGTTAAAGATATTGACATGGCAAAATAAAAAAATATTTTTCCAAAATTTTTGTTTTCAAGGTAAGGGTGCAACTTTTGTACTGTGATTCACGGTATGTTGCTGTTATGGTGGCCTCCAAATGCTATGCAGAGCTTTGATGGACAGAAATTTATTTGAATACTGTGTAATGTTCTGGAGTGATGCCTGGTGAACGTATAAGAAGGGTTAGTGGGTTGCTTTTTTCTTTTCTTCTTTGTCTTTTCTTTCCACTTAATGCTCACGCACATTGTGCCTTTGACGTACTTAGTTTGTGTACCGTACTTTATCTTTGTGGTGGATATTACCATAGTTGTTGCAGTGTAGACCTGTACAATATTTACCGTACTCAGTAAATTCATAAATCACAAACAGTAGCTGCCATTGGGTGTTAGTTACACGCTTGTAAGACAACTGTTGTGCAAGTAAGTCATGAGTAGAATTTTCTCTGATAGTCATTGGCTGCTCGTAGATAAAATGTAGACTAGTTTTAAGAAGTGTAATTACAGAAAATGTTTTTAATACCTTTACGAATAATATTCAGGCAAACATAAACAAAGACAAAAGGCGGGAAACTGCCGCTAGGCTACTAATTACCAAAACAGGCAAACGTGTGTGTGAAGTTAAACACAAAACAGCCACTGCAATTTACATAGAATCACAGTTTCTTCAAGTTTCAGTTATGTCTCTTAATTATCCTAAAATTTACCTCTTTAGAGGTAGAACAAGGAAAAAGATGCTTTATTGAGGCTTTCTTGGAACATAGCCGTAAGATGTGGTCGTTTGCCAGTGAAATTCAATCTTTTAAAATAAATTTATGTTTCTTGTTTGCTGAATCAACTGTAAATGTCTGGGGTTTCTTGCAAAGCAGACAGCTTGTGCCTTCTGTCGATGGAGTTTAAATTCTATTGCAGACAAAAATGTCCCTCCACCAAACAGTACAATTAAAACCAATTGGCTCTATTGTGTTCTACTTGCATGCAGTAAGTTTGAAATTAATTTTTGTGTCTGTATTTTTTTAACTGTATTTTTATCTTCTTGCATTAAATTGGGCTGTAATTGTGTGATTTTCTAATCAATTTTGTTTTTAGTTTACACTGCATAAAAGTTGTGGGTTTGTTTAGTTTCCAATTTGAAATTTTGTGTTTGTACAGTATTCGTATAGTATAGGTATGTATTTTACTTAAATAGTATAATGATAGTGGTTTTGATTCTAACCAGTCGTAAATAGTGTCGTAAGTTATTGTGTGAATTTATCAGGCGGTAGAGACGGCAGGAATCAAGTTTCCAGACTACAAGAGCAGTGTGGTGGCGTTGCGCTCGCAGCGCATGAAGCTGCCTGCAAATGTTGGCCAGAAGAAGATCAAAAACATTGAACAAATGCTGCAAGGACTTGGAATAGGTAACATAAAATGCAGCTTTCTTTTCTTTAGATACATCGTTCTAGCCAGGGGCATATCAACTACTGTATTTACTAGTGTAATTGTCACATGTTTTCAACCAAATTTTAGCCAAAAAAAAAGGGGGGTGTGTCCATTTTGAAGTGTTTTCAAAATAAATTTTTCCTCATTTTTTTAGTGTGTAAAATTAAAATGTAAATGTGAACCTTTTTCAATATTTCCTAGTCTATAGTGTCACCTTTTCTCCAAATATAAAGGAAAAAATTTTAGGAGTGTATGGTAGACATGGATAAAAAGACTAGAAAATTTTGTTACACCATTGATGTGCGTCACTAATTAGTAAAGAAGACAGGTGCTGTTATTATGCAGGTTTTTTCAAAATACTTCTTTAAGTCTTTCAAAATAATAGTAATAGTGCTTACATTACACGAGAAAATACAGTACCGAGAGATACAGAGAGAGCTTAGGTTGGGGAGGGGGGAATAATGTAAATAAAATCTGGCAGTGTGATTTGGCACCATTTTCCTCTACAAATAAACCAGTGTCATTCTCTGAAATTCTATATGTAAATGTAAGAAAAATAGGTTGGAGGGGGAGCGAGGAGTGACGAGGCCGTCTGTCCAATTGGCATATCCCTGATTCTAGCCAATTGTCCCTTGCTTAGTTTTTCCTGCGTCCAGTGCTTGCTGGACAGGAATTAGACATGTCTGTCTACTCTTAGAGTAAAATGTTTTTCTGATATCCAAAATGTTTTATTTCATTAATGCATGCATTTGGGTTAAGAATACTTGTTAAAGACTATGCATTAAAAATTCCACAAATACTTACAAATTATAAGTTGTATACTTAAATATTCTTAGAATGTTTCAGCATAAAGTATGTACTGTACATTGTGATTTACACAGGTTGCCAAGTAGCTGTGCTTAATTAATTGTTTGACAATTAAATTGATCAGCTTGTGAGCAATATTAATTTCACTGTATGTGCATTGTAAGATACAGCTTGAATGATTTTTAATATGACACATATGCAATAAAACTAACACAATAAAATATTTTTAATATTTTATGAAACTGAAAAGAAAAATAATGTTATACAGTTTTCGCCTAAACAAAGGTTAAACAAAAAATTTGTACTTCTAGTTTGAATATTTTTTTTTAATGTCAGAAAATGTAAGATTGCAATTTAGTTTGGATGTAACATTTTAAAATTATATGTTGTATCTAACATACTGGATAATTTGTTTGCTTGAATGTCTCTTTATTCTGATGCTGCTCTATACTCACCTCATGTCACGCATCTACAGCGCTAAACACATAGGCATTAAGTGCCTGGATGTTAAGTCATGTCTTTATGGCCATGTTAAAAACTTGCAATGATTAACTCGAGTTTGCATATAAACCAACTTTTTTTGTGACAAACATTTGGTAAATACAGTACTTGTATATCTGTAGAACTGAAAAGTTAACATTCTAATTTAAAATACCAATGAAACACTTAATAAACTCTACATAATAGCCCACAAGAATGTTGTATATTCTAATCTTATGGTTTACAAGAAAAAACAAATATTTGTTGTATGGTTGCAGTTTGGCATTCATATCCCAGCTTTTAGATGAATCACAAAAAATAAATTTTTCTGTGCCAAACTACTATAAAACAGGGTGGCTTAGGATATTTAAAAAATTGATTCCATGCGGTAACTTCCACTGAAAATAAAGTTTGAAATTCTGACTGCTCACATTAAATGTTTAGTCATTATTGACATGAAATAATGTCATGAGCTACCCTGTTGTATTTTTATTAGTTTGGTTTTGCATACCCTCGAGCAGCACATGGGCTTGATAGTGGATCATGGCAAGGGGGGGGGGGATGGAGTCTGGCCTGGGCCTTTTTAAGAAACCATCCCAGCATTCGCCCGGAGGAGTGATTTCAGAAAAAAAAACCTGGAAAACTGAAATCAGGATAGCCAGAACTGGGAACTGAACCCAGATTCTCCACTACGCTCGGTGAACTGCTCCACCACACCCCGTAACACTAGAAATTTAGCAGATATATTATTATGTGGGTTGAATTCTAATATTATTTTTGCTGTGACCAGGAAGCCATTTCTAACAACAAATGTGAAACCAAAGACAATAAAACTCTGGCCTCTCACTCATAGTTTGAGCTTCACCAACCAAAATCAGTACCATCCTCCCAACAGTGGCCATTAAATATTTGCTTCCTTGCCACTAGCAATGTAGCCTCCAAATCACTAACGTTGATTTCAGAACCTCTACAAAGTTTATTATGCCTACCTTATAATATGATTATGTGTTTGGTTGATAGACTGTACACATGGAATTATTATTATAATAATTTTTTACCCCCCTTTAGAACTGAACCCGATGCCCACAGAAGAAATTTGTCATCATTTCAATGAACTACGCAGTGACATGGTGCTCCTTCACGAACTGAAGTCGGCTCTGGAGAACTGTGAATATGAGTTGCATGCTCTGAAGCATCATTACGAAGCTGCTAATCCAGGGAAGGTAAGTGTCAATGCTTTCTGTACGAAAATTGCACAAATTAAAACTGATTTTTAATACAGTATTATTTAAGTATTTGTGACGTTTTTTGAAATGCCGTACAACAACCCTATTGAAGTCCTTTTTCATATGCCAGAAAGAAATAATGCTAACTGACCAGGAAAGTATATTAAAATATTTCAATTACCTAAAAATTAGCTTATAGACAAGGTGCAAAAGAATTTCTGACACATTTTAAAGCTATAACAATCACGTGTTAAAACAAAAAAGCACTATGTATTTGAAAATTCAGATTTTTAGGTCACTTCAGGTTTGTGTTGAAGTGGCTTCATTGTATGTAGGGTAATGTATAAATGTGACAAAATAAAATTACAGTAATGGTCAACACACTTTATACGCCTTTTTACCACATTTAGGTTAGGATACTACTCGTATACGAATTTTCTCCGAAGTATAAAATAATTTAAAGCTAATAAAAAACAGAAACTTCACAAACTGTAGAACTATAGTTTCTTTTTAGGCCTGAAAAATATACACAATGAAATGAAGTTCTAACCACTCATCAGTGTTGGTGTTCCTACCGCCATTTTGTCTAACCCAAAGCAGCCTATTCCAGTTCAGGAAATTCACAAGTATGTCTCTAATTTTATGCCAGGCCCACTGAAGCCAGCAGATCTGTTTCCATTCGCAGTGATCTCTCAGTCTTCCTGTTTAGTGATTCTTTCACTTCAATAACTGTATTATTTGGTCCCATCTAAAGTCCCAAACATACATTTATCATTCAGTTTAAAACTCCTTCAATTAAAGGACAATTTTTTTCAGTCCCTTGAGAGTCGTTTGACTGAGAGATTACTGTAGTTAAGTGAAAGTGATCACTTTATATTTACAAAATGCTGTGTACGTACTTGCTTTGTTAATTTTCACAATAAAATTCCATACTCTGCAAAAAACACTAAATCTATAAATTAAATAGACGTCAAAACAACATGCACCTACTTGTAAAACACCAAGATAATACATTGCCTCACACTGTAGAGAAAAAGTTTATTCCGAAATTGTTTTCAAAACAGGTGTGCGACTTATTTGATGATTAATGGTACTTTCTTCCACTTCTGCTACTGCAGAAGTAGGTAAGTCTAATTGCTTCACACTCATGTATCTTGTGCGAGTACACAATTACAGCAGCTGACTTGGCAATTTCACTGGTAGCAAGTCACAACCTTCTGTTTAGTATGTCCCCTTTTTTTGTACCGGTAATCAGTTACACTTTTCTGTTGAAAATATAATTTTAGTGATTTTGAGGTTCAAGAGGTCTTTTAACTGCCTACATATTTTAGGAAAGTTACCTGCCGTTACATATACTGGGTTAAGTAAGGGAACCTCAGAAGGTATGTGGGAATAGAAAATAACAATCTTCCATTGCTACAAGTTTACTGTTCAGTATTAATGTAGTTTCCTCTTAAACAACATGCCTACACTAATTTTTCCCGTGTAATTTCGTGAATTTATTTTCAGTATACAACCAAAATGTAGCTCTGCTTTGTTATTTTCCGGGTAAGTTTATTTACCAGCATTTCAGGGGCCCAAATTTTTAGTAAGACAATATGTACATAGTATTGTAGGTAACATGACTAACGGCACAACATATTCAAGAATGTTTGTGTGTGTTTTGTTCACAGACTCTGCAAATCCCAGCTGCTGTTTTTGCAAACAGTGAAATAGCACACAAGATAATGCCAGTCACAGCATTGGATGGCGTGAAGCAACAGCGATCAACCTCGGAGATCATAGATGTTGTTGGGATTTCTCCTGGAGTGTCAAATCTTCCATAACATACATTTTAAAAACCCAAATACAGTAGAACTCTGTTGTTATTACCCATCATGGTGTCTAGGAATAGGGTCATAATAGATAATTTGGAAAAATTGGTTTTAATTTTTCTCTGTCCCCAAACCTCTTCTTCCAGCATTAAATACAACTAGCCATTATTTGCAAGCAATTTGTATTTAATTTCTTTGGTGAAAAAAAAAAGCACTTTGTAAATTAAGTACAATTTATATCAACAACCTGTCCAGTGGCGTAACGTGACTTTAAATTGAGACTGTTTACATTACCTAAACTAGTTTTTTTTTTTTGTAAGTAAAACTACATATTAAATGTGTAAATTTATGAAAACATGCTTGGAAATGTATAACTGTAATAATTCAGTTAAATATTTGCTGGAAATTTAATTACCCTTTTGTTAAAGGGAAATTAATATAAAAAGTAATTATTTTACAGAAATGATTATAATAGACTCTCTGCAGATTATTTTAATCTGTTTTTTGTAGGTAGTACATAGGTACATTCAGATTTCTAGTTCCTGCAAAGATCATTGTTTGTGTATATTAGTTAGAATGCACAAAGTTTACTTTTATAGGTAAAAAGTAGAAACATTTTTAGCTGTTTTGAAGTTGAAGAGCGACCCCCCTGTGCCTACCCCCCCTCCCCAAACAAAAGGCTACGGGTACGCTGATATTTTCAATAATACTGTCACCTTGTTCTTAGAAAGTTAAAAGACATTGAGATACATGAAGGTGTACCAAAGGGATTGTATCAATATTTAGACTCAATTGTTATAGGAAAGAAATTATGTATATACAAATATACCAGTAATTTAAAGAAGTCTTATAAGCGTACATATTTTCAATAGCATATGTAAATACAGTAGTACTACGAGCTATTACAGACAGAAAAAAAAATCAGTATAGATTATGAAGCTTATTTGAAAGATATTTATCCTTGTAAAAGTTTTTGCAGCTCTGTCGAAATGTGCTACTGTACATCAGCTTGTTCTGCAGACTAACTGCATTAACATGATAGAGAGTTGTGATGTACTATGATTTCAAGAGAGCTATGTTTATCTTCAATTGGTTATTGAAAAAAACTGTAACAGCAATTTAAAAATTGAGACTTCCTTTGCATTGTTGGTGGGAATTTTTCTGCTCCGTCTTTGTAGTTTGCTTATCCATTGGCTGGATAATCTGTTATTTCTTAATGAATGTCAAGCTGGCTAGTTTTCCAGTAATTTTCTTTAATAAATTTGCACTGTAAGTTTGTATAAGATAAGAAACGAGGTATAGGTTGTCAACAAAAATTTGCAAAACCAAGCCAAAAATTATGACCAAATTGAAATCCAAGAAAGATAGTATCTCGACCCAAAATGTTCAGTGTTCATTAAAAATGGGTTTAATTATGGGGTGATCATAACAACATGATTCTACGGTGTTAAATGTATGTTAAAAAGTAACTTTATGTAAATAAATGTATATATGTGTTCTAAAAAATTTTTATTTATGTTGTTGTCTTTCAAATTTTGACTTTTAGGATTCAGCAGTGTCATAAATATCTTTTTTTTTTAGATATTGTGGCACATGTTGTTACCTCTAGGATTGTAGAAATACTGTACGTATTTACCCAAAAATAAGACGACATTGAATACAAGACGACCCGTACCTTTTCTTATATATATATATATATATATATATATATATATATATATATATATATATATATATATATATATATATATATATATATATATATATATATATATATATATATATATATATATA
>PNEQ01002445.1:0-44804 GCA_003012365.1 Medauroidea extradentata
AACACATTTCACGTATTTTCACCCCTTTAAATAAAGAATTTCGAAACGATTTTGAGTCCTGCCATAGACATTTGTAAAAGTAACCAATTAAAGTTAAAATCACGACGATAGCCAATTGTGTTTCAAAGATAAAGACGATTCATTAAAAACACATTTTGCCCCTTTTTACTGCCTGGGGGTCGAATTTCAAAAAAAACCTTAAACTACTTTTTGGGTATTTACGTAAGCAATATTTTGAAGTGCATATCAACTCTCTATCCCGAAGGGTTCGATAGATATCGATAGTTGATTGGAAACACATTTATGGTCTTTTCAGCCACTTAAAAGTTGAACTTCGAAAAATTTTTAAATTAGCTAATATGCATTTTTACGAGTGTCCTATTAAAGTAAATATCATCATGATTGGCCGTCGGGTTCGAGCTCTATCGATGTTTCTTCCGAAACACATTTCACCCCTTTTCACCCCCTTAGAGGTCGAATTTCGAAAAATCCCTTCTTAGTGCTCGCCTACGACCTGAAGGGAACCCCCACAAAAAATTTTACGATTCTAGGTCCAGTGGTTTGGGCTGCAGTTTGATATGTCAGTCAGTCAGTCAGTCAATCAGTCACCTTTCATTTTTATATATATAGATTTCTACAATCGTTATTGTGACAATGGCCGCAAAATCAACCACAATTTTTGTTACAGTTTCATGAATGTCCTCATATTCAAGAAATGGTTGGCAATGTATTTCAACATGTATTTGTAGCATTGAAAACAGAATTCAGGATGGTCGGTGCCATAAACCGAACAAAGTTTCTCTCGAATTAGAGTTTTACTTGTTACTGGCTTACGTGGTATTAATATATTTTACTTCTGTAGTAAGGAACATACCCATTATGTTACAAGCGTAACCTTCTGCACTCACGTCTAGTTATTAACGTACGTGACACAAAGCCCTGTGGAGTAAAGGAATGCAGACTTACGTTCGACAAAAGAACCACAACAAAGTTCTTCTTCGGTGACAGGAAGCTTCTCTTGTGTGAGTATGAGAACATTCATATGACTCATTCCGAGTTATTTTCTCACCCGATCAATAGGGAAGAACAAAGAAATAAGACTTCGCATATACTCAACCTACATAATGTCCGCCCGTTATCTCCGAGTTCCTGGCGGGTATGCGTTTTTCACCCGTAAATATATTAGTAACACAACACGGCCGATTGTACGTCGATGCACGTAATAGCCATATTTAAGTCGTAAGTTAGGATGTGTTTGCTACTGTGTTACTGTAGCGTGCATGACGTTAGGATGAAACAGGTACTCGGACCTGGCGCGTGGACAATATCGAAATCGTCCTGTCTGACTGAAAGTATAACTAACTCTATATAGTACAGTGAAACCCTAATAAGACGTTTGTGTTGGGACAAGCAAAAATAATGCTTAATAACCAGGAAAACTTCTTAAAAGGGTCCAATTACGCATGTACATATAGACAAGTGAAACATTATTATGCTTACTAAGAAAACTAACTTCTTAAATGTGAAACTTCTTAAGAGGGTTTTACTGTAATAGTAGTCCAATTTCAAAATGGTGTTAAACTTCGCAAATTTTATTCCATAAACTCAAGGTTATATATCTCGTATGTTGCTGTATCTAAATACAGCCGATCTGCTTCTTTTGCAGAAGGTACAAAACTCATGCAGCAACGTGGTGTAGGTATATTGTACACGCAATATAGGAATAATTTATCAGCGAACCAGCACGAACCTTTGCAGTTGCTTCTTCAACGAAGTTAAGAGACCCAGCCATTACCTTGAAGCCACTAACTGGGACATCTAATTACTTAAAGTTCATTACGATGACAACCAAGGATTACAAAATGTTCAAAACCATGGCTTCGTGGTCGAGTAATTTAGTTTTCCTTTGCAACAGCACAGATTGACCTTAAAACAATAAAATAAATTTGCCTTGGATTAATTCTGTTCACTGCCTCCTTGAAATAGTTCATTGTGTGTTCAATTAATGCTATAAAAAGGAAGATGTTAAGAAAATAATTATCATCTTTAAAACTATAGTTCAAGAATAATCTTCCAGAACAACTTTGAAAGAGTAAGGCACAGACATTGGATAAATATCGTCCAAGCCAATATTCCTCTATTTTATGTGGTTCAAAGTAATCAGGTATTGTGTGAAATGTACAATTGCTTGTGCATCCTAAGAAGTCATAATGAAATTAATTTATACAGTTCAGGAAGCTCTGGTTTCATTTGGTACAATTTTCATACAAACAATGTTTTCATGCATTTACTTTGGATGTTGCATGAGGTTGCTGTCTTATGGAAGGGCCCTCTGGCTATGACAAAGGAAAGGGCGATAAAACATATAGACACACACATACAATGTGTCCAGTAACATATAACAAGCACACCACACCAATCCTGGGCTAAATTGAAGAAGAAAATGTAAGTAGCAAATTGTTGTAGGCCGACTTGCGTTCACAATGTGGCGACATTGCACGGAGACAAGTCTTCTCTTGCGCTCCGCGTCCAGGTATTATAATGCGTACGTTACGTCAAGTAAATATTGAATCATATTTGGACTGCTCAGGATTTTAATCTGGACCCATAAAACGCAGGTCAGAACAGCAGTAGTAAGATTAGTAGGGTAAGTAAGATGTATGTGGGGCGCAAGAGGGGACATACTACAATTCTATGTTGCTACAATGTGCAAATAAAATGTCTTTGCACAACATTTTGCCACGAACATTTTCTTCTCCAATTTAGCTCAGTATTCGCGTGGCGTACTAATTATACGTTTGTTTCTGGACTCTCTCTCTCTCTCTCTCTCTCTCTCTCTCTCTCTCTCTCTATATATATATATATATATATATATATATATATATATATATATATATATATATATATATATAGCATTCTGAGTCTGGTGTAGACACACCTGTCTCAAATCAGGGGAAAGCAGTAAGTACATCCATTATACATTTCACAGACATCACTCGCTATTGGTGTTGCAATGTATTTGAAATATGTCACAAGACTCTAAGATCTAGTTTGTGTGTTGTATAGCCCAAATAATCAGGACCATTCCAAAACTTGCATTTGATTTCTTCAATAATGTCGGTTTATATTTGATTTTTGATGAATTAATATTTTGAAATATTAATATTGACTTAAGAATCTCTGCAGTGATTGAAACTAACGGATCTTTCACGGATCCATAGTTTTCAGAAGTATGTCCTGAAAGAATCATTTTCGCAAGCGCCCGAAGTGATTATGAAACTACAACTTAGACATACGCGTATCACGCCATTCCTAACAAGTGTGAGTAAATTGATTTCTCTTGGCAATTTCACCAGATTTTCCAAGTTGCATCTCTCATGAGTCGTAGCTAGTTTTATAATATTCCCTAACTATTAAACCAAATTCTTTTAAAAAATTGGAAACTCTATTGTCCTGGAGCATCTTGAGTTTCTATATCAGGACAAGATTAGTTAGAAATGCCATTTCGACGCTATTTTAAGAAAATAGCGAACACGAAAAATATAATCACTCTTCCCGTCGCAATTAGTATGGAAGTAAAGCTATGAAGCTATAGATAAAATATCATATTACGCAATTTTAAAGTCGGTAAGACGCCTATTTTGAAAATAATGACACTATAAAAGCTGTAAGTTAATTATGTTAAATAATTTGGCCCAATTTCAACAACATTAGGTATGCTGAAATATTCAAAACAAGCCAAGTATCCACTATATTGTTAAATAGCATTACTGGCACATAATCATAATTATTTTCACCATATAACGGTAGTCATTAAGAAAGAAATTACAATTGTTCTATTACTTAAAAACAAACCTTATCACTTACTATTCATAACGCTGGATATTCTACTTTATAAGCAAATAAAATTTTATAATTATTTCACAGAGCGAGGTGGCACTATGAAACACGATGGACTAGTTTTCAGGAGGACCTGGCTTCAGCCATTTTTATTTCGGTTTTCCATAGGGTCGCTGAAATTGTTTCAGGCGAATGATTGGAGGATTCGTTAACAAAGACAATATAGCAGACTCCTCTCCCAGCTCCTGCCATTGTCTCTAGTTGTGTGTCACTGTCTATAATGATCTCGCTGTCGACGAAACGTGAAGCCCACTTATTTTATACCTTTGATTAGTAGCTCAAGAAATGTATACGATTTCTACCAAAATTGGCAACCAAGTATTACTACAGCAAATTATTCAATGTGCATAAGTATCGTAAGACATGTATGACAGTACTGAACTATTTGAAAATGGCTAATAAAAGCATTATAAGAGTAAAGAAATCCGCAGCAAAAGCTTAATTAATCAGTTATTTGTTTTAAAAAAACGCGTTAAAAGGTTCTGAAAGCATTCAAATAATTTCCAAAGTTCCCCACGTAAATACACATGATGTAAATATGCTAATTACACGTTTTGCTCGTTCAAGTTCGAAAATATGCAATGCTGTACGTGTGAATGGTTTCAGAACTAATGATTTCACTATGCATGGTTTAAGAACTAAAGATTTCACTGCTACAGATACTTTAATACGTGCTAACCATTGAAATGTACGACATCATCACAATTACTTGTATGTGCTTAGAAGTAACAAGTGTTCCTGTACAAAAAATGAGGTGTTTCTCTACCAATAATTAGGCGCTCTACTACATGTATTGGGCTGTTCGATGGCACGTAAAACCTTTAAATAAGCAATTAAATGAAATAATAAAATAAGTGTACATGCAAAACTTTTAACACCTTGATTTATATTGGGTACTTTCTGTATATATTCATAGAACAAATTATTGAACAACTTAACGGCGAATTGTTCCATGACGATATAAAATACCATAACTGTATGCATAAAGTGGGATATTAAAATTATTTTCCTGCTTTCAAATTAAGTTTAATTTTCGCCTATATACATCACCAAATAGTAAACATTCCAGTATAAAAATTGTTTCAAAAATTCAGAACAGTAGATAAATCATTATTCATAAGTTTTTCAGTAAAATAATATAAAGCTGTGTGAGTAAAATTTGTATTCAGTACTTTGTAATTTTCAATGAAAAACATTAATAAAACAAAATATTGAACTTATACGAAAACGTATTGTTATTTTTGTGTGAGAATTTTCGGAAGTTATACACTTCTAATTGTCAAATAAAAATTAAAAAAAATATATATATTTTACACATAAAATTAGAAATTTAACACATGTTAATATACATGTAAATTGAGGTTTGATTCCTTTGAAAATTGACAGAACGTACTTTATTGTACAATTTTAATGTATTATATAGTTAACAGAGTTAGTTCTAGTAATGTTGTAGTATAAATTTCATTTTATGATAAGTAAGCAACCAATTAATTAATGTATGTTGTATTCTATTTGACAACTATCGCACCAAAATATTTTCTATAAAGGAACATAACAAAGTGGATACGAACTGCACCATCAAATTTCGTGAGATTTTCTTGTGTGGAAAAGTAATTGTAGTATATAAAGTACAATTCTACTTGATTCGTTAAGCAAGGGAGACACGAGTCCTTGAAAAGTGTTTTTTTATTCGTTTGTAAAGTATCAGAAACGAAGTTAATTTAATAGTTACTTTTAGAACTTGTTCTAAGTGGCCGCGTGCTTCAATGAAAGAGCAATCTTTCAACTCTACCATCAGCAATAATGAACACTACAGACAGGTCACTCTATTGTAGCAACCAGTTTTCTTAACAGCAAGATGTGCATGTTTTAAACAGTATTGTATGTAATATGAATATTTTTCGCTATTAAGTTGTCACAGTTTTATTTATATGTGTGATATATTTCTCTTTACACACATCTGCACAAAGGATAATGTGTAACAGACAGCTTAAAACCCTATTTACAAAGCTTATATCACACTTTTTTAATATGTTTACATTTGTATTAAATACATTTCCACTTAATTTTGCAAAATAAATTGCTTAACGAAGACTATCCGCACAGTTCTTGTACATCCAGAATGTAGGTAAAGCTTGCCTGAATGTTGACTTGACAAAACAAAACATTTAATTAATCTGTTTCAACTCTTCAGCAACTTAATTTTTTTTTGTGTTTGAAGTAGGCTTGAAACGCCTTGGGATCAAAATCATAAACTATAATAAAGTAAATGTAATGATTTGAAAATTATCACACTGTACCGCGAATTTAACGCGATATCAAAAAATCATTACGCATTCTTTGCAAACAATATACTTGGTATCCTAAACTTTTCACGCACGTAAATACTGCAATCTAAAGATGCAATATTTTTATATATAAAATGTTTCCCATTTCATTTTGCTGTGAAAACACCAACAGTTTAATGAGCTGGGTGCATAGATACTACTGTTTCCTACTAATGTCGAGTAGGTGATGTACTGTGTCGGTCGACTTGCAGGATGAAAGTCCTAATTTGCATGGGCTGCAGCTTGACTTGTAGAAGGTCGTCCGTTGTTGCCACGTTCCCTAGGTCTGCAGACGAGGAGCTGGTATGCCACTTCAGTCTGTGAGTGTCCTCCAGCCACTGGTTGCCGTCCAGCGTCGTCTCCCTCGCTGATATCACTCTCATAGACGTGAACATATCCTGTGACAACCACTGACCATTCAACCAACACATTACAACTACTCTGGTATTAACTGACATTCATACGCTCAGAATGTAGCATATAGGGCCACAACACTACATATGACGTATGTTGAGACGTGACCGTCTCAGGAGAGTATTGAGTGACGTCATTGTGGACGAGACGTATACATATACACTAAGCTAGGGAAATTGTATTAAAGGATATCTACTATTATATGAACGCGTTATAATATAGGCGTTTTGAATGCAATGTTGTTATAGTCATATATAAAGGTTGTGTAAAATTGTAAGGTGAAGTGTTGCTATCTGTGGCAACGAACTTCCTTGAGTTTTAATTAGGTAGAGAGCCGCTAGGGGTGCGGACTGTCCAGAGCTAGCCCGAGCGCCGGGGAGTTCTGCATAGTACGTCGTGGTTGCTAGTCGGGGCCGGCGGAGTTAAAGTGGCATGTTGAGACAACACAGCTCGTGATAGTTCACCGTTGGTCATGTAAGAGTCGTGTGGATGGAGGACGCAGTGAAGGTTACGAGTACTGGAATTAGCGAGTATATAAGGGAAACAGTACTACGTTACTACTGCGTGGCGAGGCTGATCAAGGACGCAGATCGGGAGACGTGGACGTCGGCGGTATCCAATACTTGGGGCCCAGGTTCGGATCTTAGACGAGGAGGAAACAGCTAGTGGGACGTGGACGCCAGCGGAATCCACTACATGGGTACCGGGTGCAAGTCCAGGACGAGTGGCTGTGCCCAGGAGGAGGACCCACCACATGGGGACGGGGGTCGAGTCCTGGCCGTGCAGCAGTAGACAGCGGGAAATTGTTCCCTGGGAATGCAGGTACGGTGACGACAGAGTTCACGGTGCCAATTAATTGGGCACGTAACTCGCAGTGACATAGCGACGGAACCGCTCTACTCAGTTAGCGTATCTTTGACTGCTTAGCGTTTGATACAGATACATTTATTAAGATGTTCAGTATGTACACAAAGTGTGGCCGCAAAGTATATCTCGATTAAAAGTGTTTAATTGTATGAACTGTACGTTTATTTAACACCAAAGCTCGTAGCACACACATAGGATCCAAAACCATTTGCAAAATTGAAATCTCCATGTCTTGTGGCAATAAGGGCTAGGTTTGATGTGTGCTATTTCTGTTGTTACGTCGGCCAAGCGACAGGGAGGCGCAATATTGATCGGGCCTAGCCGACGGGGCAAGGAGAGGGCCCTTTCAATCTATATTCATAGCATTTTGTATATTCAAAATTCGTCCGTCAATAAGGTATAAACATACAATTCTAAAGTGATACACAACTGTCGTTTTCTCCAGATTTGTCAATATTGAATTTTTAGTTCAGCTGCACAGTCGAGAGTATACTACTTTAGTAAAGGATATTTGACTGTAAACTAACATCATATCAGAATTATAACATTTTAATTTTAAAAAACGTCTATAAAAATATTTCATTACTTATGGCCAAGTTTCGGTATATTTACGCTTTATTTCTAACACTGACAAGCATTCTCCTGCAGGTTTAAGTGTAAAAATATTGAACTTTGCTACAAGGAAAATTTAAAATAGTATCCCTAGTACCGTTACGTCATATTCATTTCGTAGTCTTATTACCAATAAATGTTACGCACGTAGAAATAAATTATATATATTTAACATTCGTTACGTCGTTTCCTTATTGCAGAATATTTATTTTAATTAGGGATAGTTTCAAGACGAGAATAACCAACTGGTATATAAAATGTCATGTTTATATTAAATTCATTAACACTGTGATATTCCGCATTGTACTCTATGCGGTGTCTCTCACAGAATAATTTTAATTTTATTTAATGTAATGTTTTCTTTCAATGTTATTTAAGAATTTATTATTTACGTGATGTCTGTTTGCCAACACTGTAATTTAACTTAATTTATTTATTTAATGTTTTATTTTTCTTACGCCAAGCCACAGATAGAAGTGTAATATTTTTTAATGCATTGTCTTAATGTGTGAGTGCTATGAACAATCTTTGCGCGATATTCAGTGACCACGAACTTAAGTCTCTGTGGAATGGAGAGAAAGTATACTCAAATATTGTACAAGGACAATATGGGAAAGTCATAAGAAAAACAGGAGACGTGTTATTTAATTACAGTTCACGGCGAAATGAGCGCTGTTCCTTCTACAGTAGCACATTGCTCTATGGGTAGTTTTAGTTTTATATTTTGTTATTTATAAATTGAAATGTAATCATGATTTTAGAATATAATTTTGCTCTTTTAGTTATAATTTTGATAAGATAAAATTTTAAATACCTATAAACACATTCTAATACTATTAGCCTAAGAGGAATTTAGTCGTAAATATATAAACACCATAGAAAATAGAGATGCAAGAATGCAAATTTTGCTAGTGTTTCCAGTTCACGCCGTTGATAAAACGTCTCCCGCTTAAACAATGCTAAAAGGCTGTACTTTCCCATATTGTACTTGTACGATATTTGGTATACTATGGAATTCGTGGTTACTATATTTGAATATAACTGTTGTTTATTTCATAACGTTCAGGCATGGTAAGGTATGGTATACGAATTAGTTGCGAAACAGATGCTTTCCTCTGGAATCCTGTATCCATGTGTTAGAAGAAGGCTGTTTTACCAGGAGAGCTACTTCAGTGTGAAGATTACTGGTAATATAAGTTTCCTTATTGCTTACACGTAGACTTGAGCCACAAGACTTGAGGTTTTCAAGAAGACGTTTTGAAGTTGGTTTCGAGAACTTAGTAATTACACATTATTAATCATCGGACTGAACTATTCTTAAATTTGTACTTGATGCTGCTCAAATATGTCGGAGTAAAGAACAGTGAAACAAATATACCTACCCCGTTATCTAAGACTCGTGCTCTCCGTTCAGCTAGGCTGTGGTCAAAGTACAGCAAATAAGTTATTTGTTTTATTGTCTCATGTGTAATAAAGATAATAAACTGAGCACTATCTTGTGACTAAGGTATAAGTAAAGTTGGCAGTCTTGCAAGTAATCATTGGGATATTATGTAGATTCAGTATAAGAGCGAATTGTATTATCAATTTATATTTATTTGTGCATTTTCTTACACTCGCAAAATTACACGTAAGTAAATTAACATGAGACTGACTTGAATTGGCGTCTGAGATAAAATGTATTTTTAAAATGTTAATTATTGTAGTCATTATTGTTTCATTTGTAATGTTTTTTTTTCTTTTACTGAACTATGTCAAATAAAGCAAAGGTAAATTTAACATTGACAATATTTGAGAAGTATCATAACAAATCATTTCTGTTCTAACTCTTTAAAATGCAAGTTGAAGAAGAGGGAGCTGTCACAACACGCATACCATTTTCGTACGCTAAAGAAAAAAAAACACAAGGAAAAAAAAAAAGGACTAGAATAATTTACTTTACTGCACTACAGAATAGTTTAATAATTTTATCAGTTGCATGCAGTTTCCTTCTCAGTTTATTTATTAAAATATATGTAAGGAAATACTTATTTTCAATTGATAACAGTTCTAAACTATTTGCTATGTGCTAAATATAAAATTGCAATTACTCTACAGAGTTACGACTGTTAAAGAATTGAAATTTTCGTAGCAAAATTTTATTCATACTTAAGAAGTTAAAGGTGGAAATTGTTTGTTTAATTTATATAAATAATTTGCATACTTTAAATTTCGCAAAACGTTCATATTCTAGACATACGCCATTGCAGCAATAAGTGTGTCACAGAAAAGCAGAAAATGCACACAAACAAACAGACAAGTAACGGTCAACATCTGGAATGCAAAGACAGTACATATTCGCTATCATATAGCACTCACTTGAAGTTTGATGGTAACTGGCTGTGACAGCGAGACGTCCTCGTCTTTCTCTAGGATGTGCTCTAGTCGGAGAAGTACGGTGCCATCCTTCCACGGCTCTAGTGTCAACACCTGCACGTTAGATGGCAGGGCTTGCTTCAGCCCACTCACCTGATGACAGTGTAAGCCAGACAAGTTCTTAGCACTATCCAAGATGACACTGATATTACCTAATCTACGGCAATGAAAAATCTCATGTTATTTATGAACTAGCTTTACAGAATATTAGAATACTATATATAAATTGTTGACTATGGCTCCACCTTCATTGCAATTACATTTTTTAGGTTATTCTAGTTATTAAAGTAAAGTCAGAATTTATCTAAAAATGAAAGATATTAGTCGCGACAGTTAATAACATTTTCAGTGTTAGTAGCATGTTCTGGTAGTTAGACACACCAGATAAACGGTTGTACCTTAAAATGTGTGGATCAGCCCGCTATGTTGTGATATCCGCGAATGTAATCTTAGGTTCTGACAACCACGACATTGACCAACGGTAATTTATTATACTCGAAATAACTCGATTTGTTTTAAAGGCACAGAAGGTTTCAAACGTTTTAAAGTTTCTGTTCCGCCATTGTATTTAGGCACCGTCCATGCAAATTGTTCTATTCTACGACAATTTTTGGCACTCGGTATCCTCTAAATAGGTCGTGTGTTCAAATGCCGAGCCATTAATCAAGCAGAAAATTAATATATAGTGTCGACCTATCGACTATAGCTCATACTTCCATCATAAGGACGGCGGTTAATGTTATCTTGTTGCACTGTAGTGGCCCTGTTGAATGTACGCTTAATATAACACAGTCAATGGCTGACTAATTGTTTGGAACTTAAAAAGAAACGGATTTCATTGCTGCTGATCGGCTATATGTTTTCACATGTCGAACTCCACATCACAATACTCGGGTTTGAACTGTTTGTTACAATAAGTAGGCATGACCTGTCTCCTGGCAACGTAAATACAACAGCGGAACACATTGGCATTAGCGTGACGTCTGTTGGAATATCGCTCCGCATATAGTCGTCCACTGCCATTGTCATATCCCAGTACTCTCCGCGTGTGTACTCCATGGCTAGTGTGGCACTACTGTACTGGGCTCTGCACCTCATCTTATAGCTTCATGCTGTAAGGTGTAGTGTTGCCATGTCGCCGCACTTGTGCCATATGGGAATAACACACGGAACGAAGGGCCTACGACGGTTGCACCAAAGAGTACTGTCTACATCTTAATTCACCATTTAAACGCGTGAAAGATGTTTTAATGTATTGTATGATGATGTAGCACGCTGTCCATAAAATAACAATACACGTGTGTGTCTGCCATTGATGTCGTTAATTCTCGAAATGCGAGTGCCTACCACGTTTTTACCCAAGTATTACTTGTGCTTAGTTTTCACCATACAATCTCACTACAGTGTCTGTATACGCTAATTACACGAAACCCTGAATATTATTTTGTATATGAATGTGTAATTAATCACATAGACTAGCAAGTGGAGATCTTGTCGATGAAACTGAGCTCACTGCATTCTCTGAGAGGCGTTTACCACAACTTCCAATATGTGTAGCACCAATCAACTTCTTGAATTGCGGCAGCCTTATCGTTAATTGCTACCTTGACTTCTTTCGTCGAAGATACGTCATACATTCCCATTGCGCTACCATCGGCAGCTAATTAACTGACGACTTCATCTGAGTCTCTGCCACTCCAACAGCAATGCCGAAGATATCTCTGGGGATAACATAGCCTACAACAACCGGTTCCTTGGTCATGCTATCGAAACAGAAGTAGCGATATTGAGCTTGAAACTTCACTGTCGAATACAATGCCCAGTGCTATGACATTTGATAAATGTTGATGAGAATATAATAGTGAATTCAAAATGTAAAAATTGTGTATCTAATCTTTAATGGCGAGGAAATGTGCGGATCCACAATGTCAGTTCATGGGGTCACTCTGTAACAGGCCTCCTTGCCATTCATATAGATTAATTAATTAATGTTCAGTGTAAATACAGCAAATTGTGATAGAAATACCGTAGAGAGCCCATTGAAATTATAATTTTATTCAGAATCATATGTTTAATCCTACCAAATCTTAATAATTTAATTCATATCATTCATATGAAATGTAGTTTTGCATACTGGCGAGAAGCGAAGGGTTTAAGAGGAGTTTTTAAATTGTGTCAAGGCCATTTAACCCTTCACACCAAAGAAAAGAGAAAGTTGTGAACATGAGAAGAGCTGGCCCGTGGCCTTGAATTGACGGGAAACCACTCAGGGGCGAGAAGTAGGGCAGCGCAGGAGCGTGTCTCTGCTGACCCCCTTCCGTGAAATTTAATATAAATTTTAATATAATTCATTATAAATGGCCAAGATTTCGTATATAAGTAAGAACGTATTTAAATGCTAACCTGTGTTAATTTTGACAAGAGATATTACATCTATTCGCAGGAAAGGCCGTGTTTAGTTTTGCCAGTCGTCCATAGATCCTGCGATTGGTTGGGAGTTTTTAGAGAAAGTGTCGCGAACGCGTCAGTTAGATTGCTTGAGGGGACTCTGGTCGTGGCCGTCACACGAGGTCGACGGGCCCCGGAGCTGCGTCTCCATTCGCGGATGTCCGCATATTTGATATAAGATTGACTCTTGCTGTGGCCGCCACGAAAGGTACATGGGCCCCGAATTCGCGGGAGTCTGCTTTTCATTAAGATCTGCCGTCTTTTTGAACGTCACCAAGAGTGTACACTCGTGGGACTGACAGACTAAATTCGGACTTTCTAAGTATCTAGGGAAGAAATTCCAGTTATTATGCAGTACTAGTAGCACCTACCACAACATTTATCAAAATTAATGTATATACTTATCTCCAAATAACCGAGGGTGGTTTTAAAGATTGGAGGAGAGATTGCAAATATCAACATCGCGTATTTTTGTATACAAGCTCATAGGTAATATGTACAAGTAGGTACTGAGGGAAAGGTTTATTATATGACTGTGATACGAAACGCTATGGTTATAATAATGTGCTATTAACGCTACATATGACGACACTGTGATAAGTATTATTAACATTTAATTTAACTCAAACAGATAATCTAACATAGCTGTACCATTAATATAACATCAACCTAGAATAAGCAGTATCTCTTCTGTGTTTCTTTTACTTTGCCATCTACTGTAGCAATATTTTTGAAAAGCAAGTGATAATCAGCCACATACATTAGACGAGTTAAAATATGTAAAGAATATTAAATTACATGGAGTGAGAAGGTGAGAAATTTTTGGTCAGCGCTTAACATTGAGGTCTTTAGCGCTGATGAAGGGTGACATGAGGTGGAGCAGAACCGGAATGAACGGGCGGGGGAAACAGGAGATCCCCGAGAAAACCCGCCGACCAACGGCATCGTCCGGCACGATTCCCACATTCGAAAATTCGGGGACCCACCCCGCCAGGAATCTAACTCGGATCGCCTTGGTGGGTGTCGAGAGGTCTGACCCATCGGCCTTCGCGGACCCTAAATGACATAGGGTATACATTCAGATGAAATATGCTTCTCGGTGTTTTTTAAACGACTTGTAGCAACAAATTACTCATTTAGTGCAACAGAATATGTTTACTGGGTACCGTATTTATAATAATAAGAATTTATATAAAAATAATTACTATGCAATAAGTGCAGGTGCATCATTGTGTTAGTTACAAAATTCAGTTATTAAAATACAGTTTTTCTCATTCAATACAATTGTATTTACTTAGAAAAAACATTTCTAATAGAGCAGGAACGACGTCGAATGCATCTGTAAGACAATGAGATTATGTATGTATGTATAAATAAATAAATATATATATATATATATATAAAGGTAACCGCTAAATTGTACAGGACGCCAGGTGGAGCCCAGATTCTGATTATTATCTACACCTATAATGCCGAATAAGCTTCAGACCGCTTCATAAGACAGTTAATTGATTCATAAAATTAATACCGTCTCTAAATTAGCTGTGTCTGCGACATCTTTCTTGAAATGGTGACACCTTCGTCTTTGAAGACGACCTATTCGACTTGTGATGGTTACCGCTTTGACTGCGCCTGGGAATTATTTGGTTACGACTTCAGAAGTGTGTTCAGGATTCCTCAAAATTAGTTGCTACTGCTGCTACAATAAATTGTAATCTTGATTTGAGTACGAATAAATTAATAAATGTGTTTGAAAAAGTTTGTGTTTGTGATGTAAATAATTACAATATGCGGACAATAGACAATTTTACTACCCAAATTGGTATTTAAAGGCAGTACGATAATTACTAATCCAACTAAATTGAAAATTGTTTACAAGTACCAATTCATATTACGCGTTTTTTTTCTCGTGTACAATTATTTTTCTAGATGATATAGATACAATAGGTACGTTATTTATCTGATGTGTGATGGGAAGATAAATATCAACATTTAAATAACAAGGACTTAATAATGTTACATGCTGTGTGTAAGGGCCAGGTGGTTGGAAGCTGTGTCGCAACACAGTGTGGACTGGCTCATGATTCACGAGCCCGGCGGCTAAGTGATGGAAGTCACGCCGAAACTACGTCATAGATACCTGTCCCAACTGCACTTTTACCCTACGAGGCAGCATACGAGACTCAAGTCACGTCCGAAACATGATGAAATGTCTATATTTAGACCCATTTAATTCGGGGAACCCCTGGAGTATGGCCGGAGTATAAAAGCGCAGAATTGGCACATTTGGACGGAGTTCGCTATTGGTCGTGCTAGAGGAAGGTGCTATGGTTGTGGAGAGAGACTGGTGAAGACATCTTGGTGACGTCAGAATCTACTGTGAGGCTGTAGGCACATACCTTCGGAGCAGTGTTGGGCGAAACAAGAGGACTGCTGCGGCGGGCTGACGGGCGAAGAGGAGGTGCGCGACGGGAATCGAACCGAAGACCTCAAGAGTGAAGACAGCGGTGCACTCGGGGTGCTGCGCAGCACACGGCGATTCATCACCACTACGGACTATTAAGGTTGTACACTGTCATTATTTGAGAGACTGTTCATACATTGGTAAGGTAAAATATACGTTTTTCAAATTTGAAAAAAGAAAATTCGTTTTATATTTGTGTAAGATATAAAAACGGCGCTTAGTGAAATAAAGGTCCTTATTAATAATTTAAAGAGTTATTGTGATCTATACCATGAAAAAGAAAAGTGTTATAACCATTTGCCTACGTAAAACAAAGCGGGGTGACCACGCCACTTGCTAACAACTTTTTCGTTGTCTTGTGAAATGTCACATTTATTTGGCCGTCGTGCTCAGCACATTCGCATAATAAAAGGCGCTCTTTTGTGCAAGTGGTCAGAATCTACTATTTCCTTTCAGATCGCACTCAAATGTTAACAGCATTGTTATCACGTCAATGTTTTATGTACGTAGTCGGTTTTTACATTTATTTTCCGTGTGGTTTAGATCTCGAATTGCACTAAGCATTGTTTTAAAACAAAATCATGGTTTTATTCGACGCCATATTCAATATTCTTGCATAAGTAACTTTCACTTTCGCCTCAAGGTCATCTCAGAAATAGTATCGGTGAGTTACAGAACTCTATCGTCTGGGCCACGGTAACTTTCCCTCTCTTCAGTACTACTCGAAAGCATTCGTTCGTCTCCTCCCTTGCAACATCACAGCACCTGTGACAAATGGTTAAGAATAATTTAAAATTTCAAAAATACTGTGTGCTGAATCTAGGGAAGATTTTGCTATTTCATGAAATTACAATAAAAATGTTTATACGTGGCACTGCATTTGCGCTCTGAGAGTAAGCGAATGCTCCCGAGTATTCCCGAACAGCGGGAATGTAAACGCGGCCCGGTCGCTCGTTTCCGAACAGCCTGTATTAACACCTGACCTGCTGTGGCAAGACGCTGTCAGTGACTATGGTGTCAACCACGGAGCTGAAGAAGAGCCAAGGAGCCAGTAGGGTCTGCTGGGCTAGCAGTCTCTCTCGAGTCATAGTAGAGTCGCCGTCACTCTGGGTCAAGTTGCCCAGCAGCAGGTAGTGTTTGCCGCGGGCGACCACCCCCTCGTTGTAGGCTCGCTCGTTCAACGCCTCGTCCACGCCGAAACCGTCGTCGTGCAGCAAGCGTCGATGTACCTGGCACATAACAGACACGTACTTCCGAGCTCACTCACGTCGATTCCAATATACAGGATAAATGTTGGATGGTGGTACTTGGCAGGACTCCGTAGATGAAGATATCATGATAACGCAAGTCGACAAATACAGGGTGAGTCGGGAGGAAAGGTACATGCTTTGAGGGGTGATAGTTCTGGTGATTCTGAACAAAATGTTTCTAATAAACATATGCCCTTTTCTTAACCGTTTCAGAGAAACCTAACGAAAACAACAAGGAACGGGAAATGTGCAGGTGACGGTAAATCACGATACTGTTATCGTACGTTTTGTTATACTGTGTACATTTCCTCACAAAACATGTTCAAACACTCCACCACCAACTTCAATGCATTTTCTGCTCTGATAGACAGCTGCTGTGTTGCTGATCTGAGCTCATTAGTACATTGCTTTACTTGAGCACAAGCATGGTAAATACCAGCGAGAAGTTCCTCTCTTGTGTCCACCCTGCGCGTGTAGACTTCGCTTTTAAGCCAACCCCACACACAGTAATCCAATGGGGTAAGATCAGGTGACCTCGGTGGCCAAGCAATGACTCCATGGCGACCGATCCAACGCCCAGGATATGTTTCGTTGAGGTACTGTGTCCCTGGCCGTACAGAATGTGCAGGAGCTCCGTCTTGCTGAAAGTACATACGAGCTCTTGTTGCCAAAGGGATATTCTCCAAGTATTCTGGTAACACGTTTTGAAGAAAATTAAGAACACGTACTCCATTAAGACGATTATCTAAAACTACTGGACCGACGAATTGGTCATCAATAACACAGCATCACACATAAACTGAGAAACGTCGTTGAAAATTCCTTTCTACAGTAGGGTGTAGATTTTCGTCTGCCCATATGTGAGAGTTGCGTGTGTTGTTGATTCCGTTGCGGGTAAATGTTGACTCATCAGTGAACAGAATACGTGGAATTGATCGATCATTGGCAATGATCCACTGACAGAATTCTTGCCGGCGGACATCATCTCCTTCATGCAGATGTTGTACACTCTGCCGATGATATGGAAACAGACCCTGATCGTGTTCTGTGGGTATCACTCTTGTTTGTGGAATATTAAGTTGAGCAGCAATTCGTCTCCAGCAAGTTGTTGGGCTGCGTTCTAGTACCTGAAGAATGTTCTCAACTTCATTAAGAGCTTGCTGTATGGGACGTTCGAATACAACATTTATGCTGGGATCCGTACCACGGTCACGCAATCCTGCAAACACCCTGCTATCTGGAACGCTGTGATTAATAAACCGTCGTTCGTACTCACGAACAGCGGCTCTGGAATTCCCGCCGGAGAAACCGTAGACAAACATCATGTCAGCATACTCTGCATGTGTGAAGACCTGTGGCATTTTTGACTACACTGAACTGTATTCACTGTACACGTAACAACACTATAGTTCCCAATACTAGGGCAAGCACTGTAGGACTGAGACTGAGGTAAACAACTGCACCATGCTTAGAGCGCCACCGTGTGTAACTGCACAAAATTACACAGAACATAAGATAGCAGTATCGTGATTTACCGTCACCTGCACTTATCCCGTTCCTTGTTGTTTTCATTCGGTTTCTCTGAAACGATTAAGAAAAGGGCATATAATTATTAGAAACATATTGTTCATAATCACCAGTACTATCACTCCTCAAAGCACGTACCTTTCTTCCCGACTCATCCTTGACCTGCAGCCGTGTTCATGGTGCATACCGCCCTCATTTCCATGTGCTTAGAACCTGGCTACGCACATATTTGGTTCTTGTCCAAGCCAACTGTTACGGACAAGAATGTTCATAAAAATAATATTATAAGGATTAAGTTTGTAATAATGTTTTTTATGATGCAGCAATACTATGCTTAACACTTTGAGATGGTCAAAATCATTATTCTCAGTTAAGAATAATAACATATTAAATCATGATTCCCAAAATGGACAAATATGTAGAACTTTTGTATGCACACATTGTAACGAGAGTTGTAAACCTATCGAATTGCATACAAAGATAAACATTTTAAAGCACAGATGGGAAGGACTTGACACAAATGCAGTATGTTCCTGTCATAAGCACCATTAGCTCGAGTTGTCCATCCTGAAGACTGGTGCCGCCCTGAGCCCGGTCAGTGAGCACGGCGAGTCGTAGTCCTGCCTCTGTGTCGTTGATGGAGATCCTCGATGTGACAGGGTAGTAGTTTCCCGCCACTGGCTCCTGTAGCCGCACACGCCACGTGGGTCGCTGGTCCCTGTGGCGCTGCAGCATCTCTCGGCCGTTGGAGTCTGTGTAGAACACCTGCTGTGATCCCAGGCCTGTGGTGAAACGAGATACCACTTCCTTGCCTGAGCTGCAACACATACAATCATACAGAGCGTGAGTTTACTTTACATTTAAGCCATTCTGCAAACGCCGCAGCATCAGTCTGTTAGAGTCTGTGACGATCACATCATTGCCCAAAATTCAAACTTGTGTATAATAAGCATGGCATGAGCAGCAGCTTACAGAAAATCGTTTGAGTCACACTGGCCTGCAACACCTGCAGCAACATTCATCTGTTGGAGTATCTATGAAACACCTGCAGGAAGATCAAGCTAGTGGTAAAGCATGACACAACATATTTGCCCAAACTGCAGCACTGCCAAAATTACACACAGTATGACATACAATTATGACAACTTAACGAAACACATGTTTCCCTGTAACCTTCTAAGCATAACCGGCTATTGGAGTATGTGCCATATTTCCTGGTCAGAGGCCAAGTTCTTAATGAACTGTAACATCATGTCCATTCTTGAAATATAAGCATTTAAAACGTTCACAGAGTATGACCTTTTTATCACCTTAACACAGTTGGTCCATACTTTGTTCTGCTATCACAAAAGTCTCTCCCAGACAATAAATTTTGTGGAACTCCACTTAAAGGCCAAGCCCATGGTAAAGTGACAGTCTTCTTTCTTGGCTATATTTGAACGTGGCCAAAAATTCACAAAGCAAGATCTACCATCACACTTACATAACTGGGTAAATTCTGTGCTGGAACAACCTATGCTACTCCAAACTGTTTAAGTCTGTGTTGAAGAATTTTCACCTATAGTGAAATATAACCCACAACTTTACCCAAAATTCAAACTGATCAAACATTCACAGATAATGACGTGACCTACTATGACATTAATTTATGTAGACACACTGATATTAAACCATTATGTCCCAGCAATTGGAGTTCGTGGGGAACGCAGGTTGGAAATCCAAGCCCTTAGATTAAGTATGACACCACCCCTTTCTCTGAACTACAACTGAATAAACACACACAATATGAAGACAACAATCAGAAAAATTTCACTGTAGACTTTCTAACCTGAAACTCCTAGGCATCTCTAGGCTGTTGGAGCCTGTACGGAATATAAATTGCGGTTGTC
The DNA here is from genome assembly GCA_003012365.1 of Medauroidea extradentata. NCBI lineage: Eukaryota > Metazoa > Arthropoda > Insecta > Phasmatodea > Phasmatidae > Medauroidea > Medauroidea extradentata. The sequence continues at coordinate 20,114 of PNEQ01002445.1, forward strand.
CAAAGTGAGGCATCGCCACCTCCTTGCTCAAATTTCACCCAAACCAAAGGTACACTGTGTGTGCTCTTTCATTGCATAAATTTCACAAAATATACACTATACTGAAACCACTGAATCATTTAAAACTGTTTAAATTGTTTGGAACAATACTTGAAGGACACCCTCACGATGGTGAAGTGCGAACTACCTCCTCTCGCGAACTTCAATTAATTCAAACAGTCACAGTACGTATCATCATGCAACAGCACTGGACACAGTCCTTATTTCATTGAAGAATTTTCCGACATTTTAGTTTGTGGTCAAACGTACATATAGCATAACCTACCAACACATTATCGTCACTAAAGTCACACTGCCCTGAAACCACTGTAGCAACTCATGGTTGTTGTGGTCTGTACGGAACACATACTGGCTGTGCCAGCCATATGAAAAATGAGAAAAACTCTCCTTACCTGATCATCAACTATCCTGCCATACACGCATCGTGTCCTACAATCATGTCAACTCTAATATCGACATACTGCCATTGAACACGGAGTCACCTCTCGGTCATAGTTGTCCATGTGAAACACAATACTGGGAGGCCAAGCCAGTGGTATAGTGTGACACTGCCGCCGTATACGAACTTAAACTTGCCCAACTATTCACACAACCTGACTTACCCTCACATCAACTACACTGAACACTCGTTGCCCTGAAAATAAAACCGAAGCACTTGTTGGCTATTGGAGTCTCCATAGAACACATACTGGAAAGTTAAGACAGTTTAGAGCTTTGACATCACTATGCCCAAACTGCAAATGTTCAAAAACACACATAGTTTTACCTACTTTCATATTAACATCACTCAATACAACAATAGACGAAAATTTACTATTTTTATAAGGATGTGTGCGAATATGACAGGTATAATGAGGTTTGATTCCTTTTAGAAAATAAGGTAGCATGTATATTTAATAATTTGACTAAACAAGCACATTGTGGGAGTTAAGAATACATGATAATTAGAGTTTTACGATTTTTTGTTATTAATAACGCAGATGATGTCCAAAAGTAAAAAAAAAATTACTTACACAATTTGTGTAGTAAGAAAACCGACTATTCAGCAACCAGGAAAGTATAAACCAGCTACATTTGGAAAATGCTAAATTATTATTTACTGGCATATCGTAACAGCAATAACATGAATAAGATTCAAAATGGTTCATGAAATATCGTATTTAAATTACCAAAAAAGTTATCAAAGAAAAATACCGTCCAAGAAATGTTTGTCTTAAAGAGAGCGATCGAAGTACTCAACGTCTGTAGAGGTATGTAACAATTTTGGCACACACATCTTCCTCAGAGGTCGCGGCGGTCAGCCAGTCACGTCGCTTGCCTCCCACTGAAGCGACCTGGATTTGATCTTCAGTAGGAAGTACATGTAAATCAGTAAAAATGTCACATTTTTAAAACATCATCCGGTCTACTACGATGTATGTTTGAAAGAAAGGGTTAGAGTACTTTCACCCTATATTTTTGCAGGTGTGCATCACGTCTGGCACGTCGTCCGACCTTAGAATGGTGTGCTGTAGATTAGTGTTGTACATTTGATGTTTTTCCAAGTGTTGCAACTGCGCTGATAAATGACCTATTCTGTTTGTGTTGTTGAAGTTGGCAGTTAGTACTCTTCAGTGTTAGGGATAGTTATTCATGGAAGAAACTAGCAGATATACATCTCGTTAATAGTACAGTGAATTTGGACACACGAACGGTCCAACACTTTTAAAGAGAGAGATATCAGAAGGCGGCAGATTTAACACGCTATATTTTCTTAACTTCACCAGCAGTTACGAGATAAGGTCCAAATAGATATGAGTAGACCGAATGCTGGGCATCTTGTTTGTGTCCGAACAGCATTGCTCAGAGAACAAGTTAGTAGCTATCCAGAGAGACGATATCCATAATATTGGATAGTATTCACGTAGTTGGTCATATTCTGGTGTTCACTATCAATATTGTAATATGTATCCAGTTGCAAAGTATCCAGATAGATACTATCAATATTGATGAATATTATCCAGATGGTTAGTATTCAGATTTATTGATATAATACAGATGGAAAGTATTCAGATTAATGGGTAGTATCCAGATGGATAGTTTCCAGATGGTTAGTATCCATAATGTTGGAAATGTATCACGATTGATATGTAACCAGATAAATATAAATCCAGTTGAGCTGTATCCGTGTGTATATATTTTCATGTGCATAATATTCATGTGGATAGTGTCCAGGTTTATAGTATCGTGGTTGTTGTATGTGATAATGTAAGTGACTTGGTGGTTTGTTTTAAAATAATATTACAATACGAGAAAAAATGTGTGTTTAGAATATTTTTTTTCCAAAAATGTATGCATACAACTATAAAAGCTGGCACCTACCAACCATAAAAAGGCCAATATGGTGCCTAACATAATGTGTGTAAGGAGGTTTTATCACTGGCATAAACAATCCTGGGAGCTACACGAAACTTGCTCAAGTAGTGTCACGATCGTAAATACCCAGCTGCTAACGTCACGAAGGTCGACACGACTCGAGACTTATTAGAGCCAATGCTGTCAGCGAAGATAAACTTTGCATTAAAATAATACATAAAAATTGATTTATAGAAATATGCGAATTAAGTGCAATTTTTCAAATAAACGGTGTTATTTTTTTCTTGGATATTAAATAGGAATAAACAGTACTATTAAAAACCGGGGATATTGTTGTAAGAAATTTACGTACCCTATCCAAAATGGTTTATATGAGATGATGTAATATTTTTCGTAGTGGTGTTTAATATGTGCCTGATCGTAACTGACAGTTGTGAAAATAGAAGTCGTATTTATGTATACGAAATGAAGAAGGAAAGGTTGGAAAGTTGGTAGTGTGGTAGGTTGAGGATGTGGGATAGTGGATGATGGTGAGGAGAAGTTGTGGGAAGGGGTTAGTGGGTAATGTAGAGATGACGGAGAGAGGGTGGGGGATTGCCACTGTGAGTGAGTGTATAAACTAAATGGTTACACAAGACAAGTCAGTTCCTTGGCGAGAGTGATGCTGTTCGGATGCTGTCTGCCGTGTTTTATGTAGTGTGCTGATACAGGGCTCGAAGAACGACCTCTTATATTTCGGTGTCGTAATTTTTAAATATTCTTACTAGATGTATATTTTGTTTATTTATTATTTGGTTCATTTTATCGAAGATTGATCAAGTATGCGTAACTTGAAAGATGGAGACCTAAGCAATTTCAAGTTCCAATATGAAATTTTAAAAAAATAAATAAATAATTTGTAATCAATTGCATCGACTTATTTTAAATATGAGGAATGGAATATAGGAGTTACGCCATAAACGTTTTAGAATTTAAGTGTGGAATTAAATTACAAAAATTACGTAAAATGAAATGAAATTTTTATAAGTAATTAATTATATCGATTGATTTTTATATTTATATGAGTTGGGGAATTGATTTTTAGCCTACTTTTCTCTAGGAAAGGCAGGTTTATGAAATTGTACTACCGTCTGTTTGTATGTATATATATCGTTCACCAATAACGTTTCATACAGTTCTCTGTACTCAACAAAGTTATGATCGTATGGTATGCCATGACAGATAAACACGGCAGTATATTTTTACGGTATGTTCGAAATGTTACATGTTTAGTAATAACGTTGTAACTTGAGCGCACCCATTGTGTCAGCTAACCTGTTTCCCCCCGCGGTTTCTGGCTTATTTTCTGCAAAGTAGATACTTTTAGATATAAATTATTTTGTGTTGTAGCTTATCTCAATTTCAGAACAGTGTCGTTTCAAATACGAGCAAATTAGCAGTTAGGAAATCGACGAGTCGAACAAGATATAATAAAGTTATTTTAATAATGATTTTGCCATTTAATTAGCTTCTCACGTACCCATATCTAACCAGATGCAGTTGTAATTTAGCTCGTGGTCACTAAATTGTGCCAGCCAACCATATTAGGGTGTTTTTACTTTTTAGCTGTGTAGAATATATTGTTATGCATTAATTAGAAAAGTATAATTGGTATTTCAATAATATTATTTTAGTAGGACAGAAAGAAATTTTCCTTATAAATGTATCTACTTATTATCGCAGTATTGTATAGCATATCGTTATGCTTTCCCAATATGACAGCGCCTCGGTAGTAGAAGAATGCGGCCAGGGGAGTTTTGTAAACACAAAAGTATGAACGACCGGCGGAGCAACGCAATATCCAGCTGCTTGAAATTCCATTATGCCAGGGAAATAATTGGGACTGTTTAATAAGGAGGAACTGCAGATACAGCAGGGATGGCTCCAGCTCTGAACGGTATAAGGTGCCAATTAAATGTTTATAAAATGACACAAGGAGTGTTGGGCACGAAGATTGGCGGAGACTACCGAGCAATGGCACGGCAGCGACGGGACCAATAGGCCCTGGGTCGAGACCCACCAGGGGCCTGCCGACCACGTGTACTCCTACTTCACGACCATGGCTGTCTACAGACTGCTGAGCATCAATCTGCTTGTTCGGGGAGGATAGCAATATTGTTCCTATCTCCTGTCTCGTCCTACCTATCTATCCTTCCTTCCTGTAGTCAGTTGTACTGTAAATAATTATTATACCTTTCTAATAATTATTACAGAGGGATACCTTCCATTAATTTTGTTCTATTAACCTTCCCTTCCCCCTAATTATATTTACTTGGTTCTCGAGCCGCCCTAGAGAGACATGAAAGACTAAATGTAGAATGGCAATTCTAAATTATCTAAGTACTAAAAGAGACATAATTGAGTTAATTACATAGAAATTAACTATTTGCCAGTATGTTTTGCTGTAAGAGCTAAAGCAATATTTTTTCCTAATAGTTTTTATGATTGTCGAAAAACTTCCCATATGTACGTAGCGTAATTTTTCCTGTTAACTCGAAAACATATTTTTGGCACTTAGATCGTTTAGAATTTCCACTCTACAAATTAGAACAATATTCAAGGTGCATCATTTAAAACGTCACAACGATGTATTTATCAGACTACTTTTACAATTTGTAACTAAAGTACTTATTCCCAGAAACTAATACATTATGAGACATTTCCTTCAATTCTTAATTTCAGTGTTAATATACTAGCTAACCATTTCTAATAAACTGTTTTAAATTAAATATAAACGTATCGTGCTACTCAAAATTTGGTTCACTTTACGTAATATTTCTACTCTTTTTAATACAGATACTTGAAGAAAATGGTTATTTTCCTTTTCCTGCTACGATTACTTCGACATTACATTATCTTTCCAGTACAACATAATATTAAATATAACTTCAATATTACGCACGTGACACCGTGACCGAGTGGAAACAAACGCAACGCGTTACCAATTGCCATAGCAACGAACATTAAGCGATGAAGACAAATCTACAGTTTGTATAAACTCTTGACTACTAGACAGTCACACTTAACCACTGTCTAAAGTAACGAGAATAAAATTTCTAAATACGATGCGTTAAGTAGCTTATAATCATATGGTTAGTAATGGACCTATTCTAACGACGAGTTTCTGAAAATGCCCCTTCTTTTCCATTTAATTTTGTGCATGTGGTCGTGTTAAGACGTACCGGAAATAATAAAATTAATGTGATAGACATGAAAGGAGTATTCTGTAATAAAAGAGTTATGATAGATTCTTTACTATACTTTTATAAGTTTAAAGCATTTATTCGAAATGTTTCTCCGCCATATTAAATGCGTACCCACCCCATGAATCGTAATAAATGAATGCAGAACGGTTTAAAATAAATATGACTTACATAATGAGTTTCAAAGAAATTTCCAATTTGGTATATGTTAACAATATTATCAAAATATTCACGCGGTTTAAATAACATATCTCTCACCACTTTATTTTAAAATTATTATAATTATAATAGTTTCAAAATCAAAATTAATTGTGGGTAATTCACAATCATTTAAACTGAAAAAAAAAAAAAACTATGGCTGTTACTTACCGACCTTGGATATTACTTCTGTGAAACTTTCACTATTTTTAATCCTTGCCTACTCACAGCTTTATAAGCCATAAGCCTATGTTACTAGTGAGATAGTTAGGTTTATGAAAGTAATCTTATTTTATGAAGACAACGAGTTTAAAATTTTAAGCGATTTCACGTATCGAGAACCATTTACTTTTCGATTGAAGCATATTTTTGTAATTTTACTACATCATTTGTTTCAGTGAATGAAGATATTTTAGTCAGCACATAACAAGGTTTTCAGCGCTGATAGGAGATGACATGAGGTTATTATGGTGCGGCGCCAGAATGTAGGCTCGGAGGAAATAGAAGATCCCGAGAAAACCAGCTGAGCGACATCACATGGCACGATTTAAACATAAAAATCTGGGTTAGCACCAGCAGCACTCCAAAGCGAATTGAAATAGGTTAGCCATTTATTATGATAGCATTGTATGAATAATGCTCGTTCAGTTATATTTTGAGAACTACGTATTTCGTATTTTGACCGTTCGTCTGCCAAATATTGATTTTATTGGACATATTGTTGTAGAGGAACCATTTTGGAATATACAATGATATGAAAATTATATAGCAATTCCATGTCATATGTCTGGTTCTAAGAGACGTATAACAGCAAAACATTATATTTGCCAGTTCATAAAAAAAACTTTGACTTTATCAGATTCAACTGTTGTAGGTCGACCATTTTGAAAGGTAGCACAACGCGAGTTTATATTGCATGTGATATTATGAGAGCTCTAAGACCTAATTTAACCAAATTTAATATCTTTACAGTTAACCATTCAGGCATTGATTTCTGAAGGACTGTTAAAATTGATTTGGCATTTTAGAATAGAGCACTTGATGAGAAAATTAACGTGTCATGTCATATTTTCGGTTATATTTGACTAATCAAACTAGATTTTATTGGCTTATTTGTCTTTTAAAATATATAGACTTACCTTAGTAGTTATTTTTATATAGTTCTGCAATTTACGCAACTTTGTAACATAGCATAAGAATAAATAAACGAGTAATGTTTCGTGAACTCGTCAACCATTTCAATAAAATTATTTACAGGTTAAAATATGAAACGTAGTTACTTTTCGTTTTAAAAGACATACGTAAAAGTAGGTTCATAACTTACTGGGTACATTTGCACCAGTACTGAGGAAAGTAAGCTCATTAATAATGCTGATAACTATAGGAACGTCCCTCCTCATTAGTTTGCGAGACCAATGAATGGCGACATGTTCTACCTATACGGTCAGAGCCGGTATGACATTACTACTTATAAAAATTGTTATTTGCCCAAATTACCAATATCAAAAATAATTATAAACTATAGGTTTTCGCGAACATTGTTCCCATGTTTTAGACTTTGGATTTGAGCCTCGTCGAAGGCTGACTTTTTCGTCAATGTTTTCGCAGACACTGCAGCTACCATCTTCAGCTGTCGTGCACGACGTCTTTGAAGACAGCAACTGAAATAACTGCTGAAACATTAAGAAAAAGTCACCCTTCGACGATGCTCAAAACCAGAATCATAAAATGTTGTCATAATATATGTGATTAAAAATATATAAAATTTTCAATAATTACTCTAATGGCACAAATGGGTTAGAAGTAACGTATGTCCTATAATTTTTTTGCAGCCACAGCACATCAGTGAGACGGCATTGTTAATTACATGATTGCATAGACATTTAATTAAGTAATTTGTATGACCTAATTTTTCAAGTTCTCTACTACATACAAAACCAAATAATGGCAGTTTTCGGATACTTAAATTAATTTTTACTTTGCTCTTTAACAAAGAGGCGCTTTCCCCCTAATATCTCAAGAATCCCACCAAACTATAACAAGTGTTTCATTTATTAATTTATATTATATTACTTACTCGTCAGGTATTGGTCCGACTAGCCATTCAAATTCCACATGAGCCTCGCCTTTGTAGACGCGAATGACCTGACTCACCCAATCAGAGAACACCTGATGTACCTCTTCCACTAGTGGGCCTGCAAGACAAGTCTGATATTAGTAGGATATGAGCTATTTTACAATGGTGCCGTGAAATACATAAACATTTTATGCTACAAATTTATCGAATTTTCTGCGATAAAAATATATACAAGCTGTCCCTTGACGGTGTTTAAAACTCTTCAACATGTTGTACGAGATGCGAGAACGACTAAAATTATATAGTTAACTTAATGTCGAAGACGCCAATTTTTGGTCTTTGAGAGTTGCAATCTGCGATGGAATAACGTTTAAATGGCTTCGAGGATTGCAATTTGCGGTGGAATAATGTTTACATACTAACATATGCGAATGTAGGTGACTGAGATGATCATGAAATTGGTCCGGAATGAAATGCCAGTGGAAACTACAGTTCCCTGTTATATCCAGTCTTCTTCCGGTATCACCACACACGAGTCCCACATGTGAGATCCTGGGAGTGACCCCGACCAGACATCTAACAGGAATCTTCTCGGTGCGATGCGATCAGTACACCTCCGTCGCCCCCCCCCCCCGGACTCTTAGCTCGGCCAACTTGACACATTATTTGACGTCGCTACTGCTTGTTGCTATTTCTGCGCAGATTGCAACGCTCGAAGGTCACAATTTGTGTGTCAGTTACGGGTACGTCCCAGCCCTCTACGACCCTAAATGTACCATATCACTTTACCCCTACATCGTGACGAAGAGTTTTAAACGTTATTTGGGGACATCCCGTATTATATTATGTATGCCTAGTTAAATTAAAATATTTTGATTTCCTGAGATATGGAAGATTTCAGTTCTACATCATTATGTCCGTGATAGTCTCACATGCATAAATTGTGTGAATATCTTGTGAATCGTTTATTCACACAACAAACTGTAAAATATTGATTCTAATTATAACGTACCATTACAGTTTTTGTTGGCAAAGATAGATTTTCGTTAGGAGTAAGTCTTAAAAAATTTGCTGACTTTACATGCCATCAAAACATGTAATTTCATTTACGGAGAGAAACAGATATCAACGAAAATGTTTCACCACAATATTACCATTAGTTAAAATTCAGAATTTAAGTATAAATTAATTTATAATATTTAAAAAGTCCATGACAGTTATCAGCATCTGCCTAGTAATGTTTGAATTGATACCCTGCTGTTAAGGACAGAAGTTACTCCGATCGCTCCCGTAGCTAGTACACGAGATTGCTGTAAGGAGACGTAACGCGACTAATATTGGTGCACTCGCAGTTCAATACATTGTTCAGAGTGATGGCGTAGTATTTGCAGCAATGGTATACTTTTATTTGCAGGTTGAAATGACGTGTGTTCCTACATAATCCTCAATGATGTAGTAAGTTCCGATGCCAACAGCACGAGCAATAAAGCAAGTATTCTGTATGTGTCGTTGCATCTCTCATAACTCTTGCAGATATACTTGCTGTTAAGTCCTTAAACGCCACACACAGCAACAGTAACTACACAATTTTTCACGGGATCGCCATAACGGGTATGTTTAATTATAAGCGCCTAGCCCAGGTGACACAACGGTAACGTCAGACTCGTATTCGGGAAGACCCATGTTCGATCCCCGGCTGCGGCTACCCTGCCTTACTTTACATGGTTTCCCAAAGAGCTCCAGGCGAATTCTATGATGATTCCTTAACAAAGGCCATGGCCGACTCCTCTCCCAGCTACTGTCATTGTACCAAGTTGTGTCACCGTATACAATGACCTCGACGTCAACGAGACGTAAAGCCCACTTACCTTTAGATATAAGGAAACTATACGTGGAGTTCCTCTTACAATACTCTGACAGTAGTAATGTAAGCCTTACATAGTCTGGAGTAACTTTGTACTGGTCAGGGCAGCTTTGTACCACCAGCGCAGTTTAAATTCAAAGTACGTTGTAGGTAATCACTACAATTATTCGACACTTTACATTGTAATAAACCAGTATAATTAAATACACAATGATTAACACTTCCGAACAGTTAGTCGTAAACATTACATTCTACTGAAAACTAAAAACAAAGACAAGATAGATCAGATAACATAGCAACTCCAACAAAACTGTCCAATCGATACATCGACCAAGTTTCACATACTTCCCGCCCCCAGAAACTGCGTCCAATAGTCTTCTGGGTAGTTTGATGGGCCGCCCAGAACGCGTGGAATGCTGTTGCGTAGTCGCCTGTGGGACGGGGTCGGGAACAACAGTGCTGGGCTCTACTGTGCCGTTGGTAGCTTGGCCATGCACGGCCGTGGGTGAGCTTGGATTGGCTGCTTGGTCCCTAAGGATAAATGCGGGTTTCAGTCTATCTATAGAGATGGTCTGCTCACCACGATTGGTCTCTATCACAAAATGTTTTTGATTACGCAGCCGAACGCGAAACGGTCCATCGTATACCGGTTGCAATGGTCGGCGAACTGCGTCGTGTCTGACGAAAACAAAGTCCGTGGAGAACAAGTCTGGATGAACAAACACTGTCTTAGATGAGTGATGTTCTGTTGGAATTGGTCGTATTGCCCTCATATGTTCCCTCAGCCAGAACAAAAGGGATGGCATATCCGGCGTTTCTCTGGAGTCCTGGAGCAGGTCTGCTGGTAAACGGATGGGTTCCCCGTAGGTCATTTCCGCCGGGGTGCAGTGTAGTTGTGAGTGCACGTAGGATCGTAATCCCTTCATTACCAGTGGAGGCTTGGACACCCAGTCCTCGCAGAGTTGTGTCTTCATAGCAGACTTGAGTTGATGGTGCCACCTCTCTACCTTGCCGTTTGCTGCAGGATGGTACGCGGTGATTTTGATATGGTGGACACCCATCCGCTTGCAGAGATGAGAGAATAACTCACAGCCGAATTGGAGCCCCCTGTTGGTTGTGATGGAGCTTGGAATACCAAAGCGGGCAATCCAGACTGATATAAGTGCATCTGCGATAGATTCTGTCGTGATATCTTTCACTGGAACCGCTTCCGGCAACCGAGAACACCTATCGATAAAGGTAGCCATGTATTAATATCCTTGGGATGAAGGTAGTGGTTCTACGATGTCGACGTTGATGTGAGAGAATCTTCGTGCTCTTGGAACGTATGCCCCAACTTCGCTGTTAGTATGTCGCCACACTTTCGAACGTTGGCAAGGTATGCACGATTTGGCCCAACGTGCAACGTCTTGTTTAAGACCTGGTCACACAAAGCGTTTTTGCAAAATACGTACTGAACCTTTTATCCCCGGATGCGCTAGGTTATGAAGTGATAAAGGTGGATAATGCAAGGCAAGTGGGCAACTTTATAACCACGCAGTGCAGATGAGGAAAATATCCTTTGCTATTCACTAAAATTTTAACACAACTTGTTATTCAATCGCAAATAAGCATTCCAGATACGGAAACGAAAACAGACACGCAGATGGAGGTGTCAAGAGTAACTATCAAAATGCCTAAAATTTGGAAGAGGAATGTTAATGTTTGGTTCATAGAAGTAGAGTCACAGTTTACGATTGCGAAGATAACACAAGAAATCACGTCGCGGTCACCACTTGTAGGTAATCACTACAATAATTCGGCACTTTTCATTGCTAGAAACCAGTATAATTAAATGCACAATGATTAACACTTCTGAACCGTTAGTCGTAAACAATACAGTCTACTGAAAACTATAAACAAAGGCAAGATACATCAGATAACATAGCAACTCCAACAAAACTGTCAAATCGATATCGACCCACGTTTCAGTTGTTCGGGTCGCCTTTGTTCGGGTCGCCACAAAGTATTTCAGAATTGAAAAATACAGCTGTGTTCTAGATGGATGAATTTGTTAATCTTGAAGTTTTCACAGTGATTGAATACCACAATAGTATTATATAAAATAAAATGCCTGGTACAATGTTATCCCAAAATGGTACAATGTTACCCCAAAATGGTACAAAGTTACCCCAAATGACTGTATTGTTTTCCTCACAACAGTAACACACAACTGTTCTCGGAACACAGTGGAACGTACCGGTATGTCTAATAATAAGTCAGAAAACATGCGTATGTCCTTCCCTCTCATAAAACCCTGAAATATATGAGTTCCGAGGCCATAACTGTCGTCCTCACAACAATAATGCCAGCTTTCCTTGGAATCTTCTTTACCATCATATCTAGCAATTAGGCAAGGTCCAGTGTGTGTTGTTGCCTCGGACATTACTCTGACAGGTCGGCGTGACGAGAGTCCTATAACGTTCTTGTAGCATTTATTTAAAATTGATAGAGAAGCGAAAAATGCGTGTTTGATTTTAGGCACAAGCTAGGACTCAACAACAGTAAATTTATGCCACTTTTGCGACTGGTTCTTGCCTTATTAGGCACATCTTGAAGGACTCAGTGTTGATAATAAAGAAGACACTAAATGCTTTCCCAACCATGTGGTATCAGTCAGCGAACAACCAACGAGTAGAGGTCGTCTACTAGAGTACACAGATATTCGTCGAGTCTAGTGTACAGGTTAGTGAAAACGAGTACATTCCAGGTCTCTAATAATTAGAGATGGTGACATTTCGCTAATTCAATGACCTGCATGTTATAATCAAATATCCTATGCATACTCATGCCCCGACCATTTGTCAACTAGCTGCTACTCAGCGGAACAGCAGACAATGAACGAATAGACAGAGCTTCAGTATGCGAAGAAAATTTGATTCTAACAAGCAGATAATTGAGTTAGTGAAATTTCACCATCTCTAATAATAATTAGTTCACGGTATAAGTCGCATCTCTGGCTTGTAACAAGATTAAAGTCCCACAGTTGTTAATTTGATGCATTATTTTCTATGACTGTGAAATGTTTATACAGCTACGACTAAAATTAATACACCATAAAGTATAATTGACGTTGTCCTTCTGTAACGCCTGCAACATCTCTGATACCTTGGTGACTGCCTGCATGGGTAATATTCAAATGACACATAATTTTATGAAAAATAACAACCTATTTTACTAAGCAATCCACGTCTTCGTCCTTAACTCTACAAAAATTGAGCCATCCCCCCCCCCTGAAAATGCGCTTCGAAACACGCCAGCCAATAGCAGCTCTTCCCCGAGAATAAGTGCCTCTGCACAACAGTTTCCCAAACTGTTCATTTAAATATTTTGAAATTCTCCCATTTTTACATTTACGATGTAACGTGGTAATCGATCACAATCGATTTCTTGTTTAGTTATTATTAACAAATATTTTAAACAAATGTGTGTGTAAGTTCCGCCTTGTGGTCGACAGCTTTCTCTTCCCTCTCCATACCTTGGCTGGCTCCCTCCGGGTTCTTCCTTAAAACCTTCACTGTCTGTTCTTATTTTAAATTAAACAAATCTGAAATTTATGATAGTAAAATTGCACGTGACAACTGCATATTATTACTCTAAACAAATAAAATTGAAAGCTATATCTATGACAGTTTTAAGCCTATTACAACAGATGCTGCGACAGAAACAAAGATGTTAATGATACTGGTATGATGCCGCTGTTGCTTCCTGTTGTGTATTTTAAGAACTTTATTAACTCAAATACGTACTAATGCGTTTCTGTGTAAAATGTCAGACTTATAATTTTTTTATATATTTTAATATCACTCACGATTAAAAGCAATATTATATTAAGATAAGATACTTTTATGATTACTGTTATGAAACAATATTTTTGCTTTAATCAAATGAGAAATAAGTAGTGTTACGTCCGTGAAAAGAGTCACCTCACATCTAATTATGGTAAGACTCACCTTTGTAGATGGTTATATTGACGAATTTGGTAATGTTTTGTACAGGTTCTGATGGGTCTGGTCTGAATATATAAGCCCCTGAACTTCTGTAAGACGGATCTGAGTTGTTTCCAACAGCTCCCAAGTAGAAGTGAAAGTCTTGAGTCAGAGACGTTTGAATGTTGCCATAACTGATCTCGCTCACTAAACCTGTGCTGCTGTCCAACTCCACGCTGATTTCCTGTAACATAAACTTGTGAAGTAACTAGAGAGTCTCTTACAGTTTTGCAAGTTATTTTACAATATATATCCCTTTTTGTTTTGTTTGGGTTAGCTTTACTGTCGTTCTGTAATGCTGTTATTATCAGGGAAATATTTAATACCCACTGTCACTAAATGTATTCTAACTGTATTTTAATATGAATAACTTAAGCATACTGTATATAGTAGGGCCAGTGGTGAAGCGTGGTCGCATTTCATTGGATGTGGCATTAGGTCTGTATGTACACCTGAACATGCGGCATTACCAACCTTGTGGGACAGTTTATCATCTGTGACGGAAGGAGTGTTACTGAAGAATATGTTCCTCGTATCTTGCACGCTAATTAATGATTGGTGCATCTGCACCAGTCAGCCTAAATATTTAATAGACAATTCAGAGTTACGCCACACACTGAATAGTGATACAGATGTGAAGTGATGTGGAGGTTCATTTGATACGGGCAAACTTGGCCGCTTATTGGCTGCCCGAGAGTGTTGGTACTAACCCCGTGTCTGTTTGGCTCCTGCATATAACTGTAAGTTTCCTACTGGCCAATATGCTGGCTAGCAGGGTGGCCACATTACGATGATTGGCAGTAGAAGTTTAGTTGGCCATAGAAAGCCATGTTACTGGCTGAGTGACTGAGTTAGACGTCCTACTGGCTATTTCACTTCTGTATGTCTAAATATTCTGTAATTATGTGTTGTCACTGCAAAGTTGCAAAGTACCACTTCACTTGGAACACACCCTCGCTTTGCCACTGAGCATGGCAACTTTGGGCAATATGGAATACGAGGGTTATTCAAACAACCTATTTGTTTTGTAGTACAAGGGTCATGATATAAAGGCAACTGTCTTAATTACGTCTCCATAATGTTTCCAAGCACCGACACAGTCCCCAACAGTTAGTGGAAATGTATGGCCGTTAATATGAATAATGTACAATTGCCTTTAAAATAGGATGCAGTGTTAAATTATAGCAAAGTACCACAAATAATAAAGATTGTTGCGATTGCAAGAGTGCCAAAAGGTTGAAGTGGAAAACTGCTAAATAATATTCTTAGGATTGTTGTACAATCACTTGTTTTCTTATGAATTATACAGGCCAATTATTCTAAATCATTACAAAAATTTATTTAGTGAATAATTCTCGATCTAGTGCAATTTCAGATTTTGTATAAATTCCTACAACAGTAAAATTAAGCAGTGACAAGAATACGACACAATTTAGAAGCGTTGGTGCTCCCACCTGGTTTCAGGCGATCATTTTTTGTTTCATTTTACTGAGCCTACTTTCTTTAAAAAAAACTTGTTTGTGATATCACTTTCTTGTGTATGTGTCGGTGTGTGTAAGTGTGGGCGTGTATGTGAATCCTAAAAAAATTTCCACACTTGAACCAAATATCATAAATCATAGTAAGTACCGGTATACGTAATACTTGGGAAAGGTGACCTCGATATATATTGTTCAGTCTGTGTACATAGCGAGCATTTTTACAGGTTTTGATTATATGACATATAGCTGAGGAAGAAATATTTTGGATTTCATCAAATATAGTACATCTACTCTAGTACTTGGTAAGGAAGGTGATTCAACTTTTATGCAGTTGATGCCTGAGTCGATGTGGTTTACGTGTTCGAGGTTTATAAATGCGAAGGACGACACAGTGCGCCCGTAACTGAGCTGGCGTGAAGTTTCCCGTTGAATGAGCAACAAGAGGAAGACTCGTACTCTATGAGACATAACGTTCTGCGCAATACGTGTTTTCCACGAGACCTACGACAATTTATAGGCCGGCTTCCATAGTGTACTCTGGTAGGCATCGGTCTACGGTGCGAGAACTCCTGGGTCCGAATGCTTGCTCAAGCACGGATGCAGTGATGACCCTTCAACTCAAATATGTCCTAACTGTTAAATGACCGTAAAACACTCCCACCTCACCTCACAGTTTGCAAGCAGTCATATATATCAGAGACTAGCACGGGTAGGGTGAAGTTTTCGCTTGAGGATTTGAAAACAGAACACGAGTTAAGTTTTCAAGCATCCAATAAGGCACGAGACCCTGTATTGCATTCAGACTTTACTTTGACCTGGTGATTGGGCGAACCAAGATCGCGAGACTGAGCAACTTAGCAAACCCCAGCAGGTTACTTAATATAACAGTCTTATGTTATATGTTACTTTAATAAGTTAGTTTAAGGTTCTTGAAGTTTTTAATTCAATGCGAGTATTCAATAAAACGTTTCCAAAAATGAAATAAATAAATGATACCGCACTGATGAAAATATTTTCGGTACTTCAAGCATAATTTATGTAATAATATTATTAACACTGATATAATACGTAATAAACGCAATAAATTACGGTACTTTATTATGTTTTAAAAATTATTTTCTGAAAAAAAAAACTTTCTAAATAGCACACAGAGATGTTAAAGGTCAAGAATAAACGTTTTAGAAACACTCGAGTCCATAGGCGGCAACATTAGGCTTCATTGCCAGGGTGACCACCTGGACGGAAGTATTTTACGGGCTCGAAGCCTGAGAGTGCGGATGGGCTAAGGGCGACACAATGCACACATCGTACGTCATACTAGTCTCTAAGCACAAGTCGCCGAACTGGTGTGCAGCCGTCTCTCCGATCACTCACTGCTAACCCTATCATTGTATGACGTAATAGTACAAATACATTTTTACTCTGCACGTTTATACCTTTTGAAAGACTCTGCATAAAGAATTTCATACCCAAAACGGACACAAATAAACACATTTTCGACATATTATGCACTCATAATAAGAATCAGTGTTATTTTCACGATTTCAGTAATTTGTAAGGTTTTTTTCAAAGGAGAATCTGTTGTTTTGACAATGTTGACTGATGCAAAGTGAGAAAACAAAAGATTGGGTAACAAATTGAATAAGTAAGTAAATTTCACAAATGTGAAAAGTGAAGTTTAAATCAGTAACTAAAACCTTATATCAAAAATTATCTTAGTCTACACGTAATGAGTAGTGTACAAACACTTTTTAAAGAAAGTATGTTACTAATTTTCGTTTGTTCGTTTATATTTAATTATGTGTTTTGAAGGCAAGATAAGGTAAGTGGGCTTTACATCTCGTCAACAGCGAGGTCATTAGAGATGGTATGTATTTTGAAAAGTTACACTTGAATGTGCAGTAATATTGACAGTAGACCTACATAGTAATAAGATTCCTTGTTGTTCTGTTGTTTTCGATAGTTGTGTTTTAGTAATATTCAGTTTCGCTCTTTTGCACTCTATGAAGTTACGTTTTTTTGAAAAGTCCATCCTCTACTATAAACAATTAGGTTATTACTAAGAAAGTGATTTTCAAAAGTAACATATCACTGGTCAACAACAATAAAAATCAAGTGTCCACAATGGGCTAGTTTTTTTTTAGTGTTTGCTGAACACACCAAAGGTCGTGAGTTCGTTTTCCAGTGTTATTCTTAACTACTTTAACTTTGGAGCTTTCTTTTCTCGATATTATGTTATGATCTCTACGTGTAAAATAAAATAATGTCTGACTGACTGACATACCAAACTGTAGCCCAAACCGCTGTACCTAAAATTGTGAGAATGTTTGTGTGGTTTCCCCTCAGGTCATAGGTGAGCACTAACTAGAGATTTTTCGAAATTATATCCCGAGGGAGTGCGAAGGAGTTAAATGTATTTTCGAAGAATCGTCGATGTATACAACATCGTCGATGTAGCTCAAACCCGACATCCAATCGTTGTGGTTTTTACTTCAATGGGCCCTTTATCAAAATGCCGGTTAGCCAATTTCAATAATTTTTCGAAATTCAACATTTAAGGGGTGAAAAACCTCACATGTGTTTCCGATTAACCATCGAGATCAATAGAATCCTTCGGGATAGTGAGTTTTAAAGTGGTGAAATATGGTAAAATACGTGAAATGTGACATCAAGGTGCTCCAAAATACCGTTTATGAATATTATCCAAATTCGATACCATTGATGTAAAAAATAGTAAAGTGTGTTTTCGATTCACAATCGATATATATCAACCGCATTGAACTTTATATATTGACTGATTTTCGTTTTAAATTTATACTTACTCAAATACCTGGAAAGTAATCTCACAAATTTTCGAAATTCGCCTCCTTGGATGGTGAAAAAAGGTGAAAAGTAGTAAAATGTGTTTTCAATTAATTGGTGATATGTCTCGAATCCAAATATGTATTGTGTTTTTCACATCCAAGAGACACCACTAAAGTAGTCTGAAATTAAATTTCTCGACATTCAGTATCCAAGGAGATGAAAATACCTGTAATGTGTGTATCCAAACGGATATACAGTTTATTTTCGCTTCAAGATGATGATTACGTAAATGGCCGCAAAAAGGTTTCAAAATGTTTCAAAGTTCTAACTCTCAGTACTGTTGGGTGATATGTGTTTTTTACTGACCGATCGATTTTGCTTCGACTGAGCGGGCTACTGTCGTGATTTTCACATCAATTAGATGCTTATACAAATGTCTAAGACGTGACGTTATTATTAAAAAAAAAAGACATTTAAAGGGCTGAAAAGATGTAAAATGTATTTTCTATCAGCCGGTATCTATCTAACCAGTAGAGACATTGAGGAGTTGTTCGCGTCAGAGTGACGCATACGTGAGTATCTAAGAAATGTTATGGAACTGTTTTACTTTATAAGATGACTTAATTATTAAGAAGAAATCTTACCTTGTAAACATTCAAGACAAACGATCCAAAAAGCAAGTACGACCAGCGAGAAATATATTTGACGGGAGTTTCACACTGCAGTTCTATGGAGACGTGTTGTGGTACATCCTGTATGTACCTAGGAAATTATTATTTTATTTTGTCGGTTAGTTTTCGTGAAGAATTTCAACGTTACGTGACACAGCTCCGATCCATTGTTCGGGAGGTCATGGGATCGAATTCAGTTTAAGGCTGTGCAATCGTACAATTCTAACACACAAACACTACAAGGCTGATAGCACTAGTGTAATTTGGATGAAGTCGTTAGAAAGGGTAAAAGTGTATTATGTAGTCCACCGTCCGCTGAACTGAAGTTCTAAACATTCACGTACGGCACTAGCGGCCGACAGCCGAACTACTTAGTCCGTTGATGTTTTGTAGTCAACACATGACGCAGGGGTGTACAAGATCAATATATCAGACGTTAAAATAAAATCATAATACTTTATTGTAATGTGTCATTAGTAGGCCTGTATTTAAATTCGTCTCTTATACTTTATAACGCCAGTATTGTTTACAGGATAGTCATTAATAAATAAAATTATGAAATATTTTCGTTGGAAACAAACACACGCTACTATTATTTTTCATCTCAAACACTACATGTTGTTTTGCGATAAATCTGTAGACTTGTAAATCAATGTTTCTTATTAAAACTGAATTCTGCACAAGCTCATGTAGTAATGAGACAGGAATCACTATGTGTGTTATTTTGTAAATGTAAATTATTTTAAAAATTCATAGTAAAATGTCAGAAAAATGATCGTTTGAAAAATACATTTAAAACTAATTTTAAATATAAAAAATATTGTCAATAGCATAACGTTACCTGTCCTGAATTAACAGTACACTCGCGTCTCACCCAACAATATCAAACCAGCACCTGCACAATTGTACGTATAATGCCACGCCAGGAAACTTCATCAGTTGAAATTTTTTCTTCCTTCCTTTGAGATTTTTTGTTATTTTAACAGTTGAAATATATAGATCATTATTTAAATTTCTACTTGCCTACTCAGTATTTTACAGTGGTTCACGGAAATTTTTATCCCGAAGCTAAGGGTTTAAAACTCATTCACCAAAGATCTGCTTAGGTATGAGGAACTAAATTGCCAAGGACTCGTACATAGATATGTAGAGACAGAGTGAAGGAAAGTATCTTACATTGTTGGAAATGCTTGTTTGCGAGACGATGGTTGATACGGTGGGTGTGCCGGTAGAAGTGATCAGGTAGGAGACAAGACCGAGAGGTGGCAGCTCTGCATGGAATACCAGATCCATGGATGCTGTGCTGTTCCTAGACCTCAGCTTCAACACAGACTGTGGCACCGGCACTAGTTGGCAGCTCACTTTTTCTCCTACAATGTACCAGACATACATACATCACCCTACCTGCACACCTCAATATTGTCCACCCACATGTTCTAATACATCAATGTGTGCGGTAGTGTTCATTAACTAACTTATTTACTATTTTCATACAGTTTTGTTATATATATATATATATATATATATATATATATATATATATACTAAAACCATTAGTAATTCGTACTAATCAGTCTTTGAATTTATGTAAGACAAACATTTACTTGCAAACATGTAGTAAGTAAATTATAATATATAAGTAAATATATGCATATATATAAGTAAATTATATTTTGACTTACACGTGAAATTAAAATCGCATTTTCAAAACTTTTTCTGCTGTTTTTAAATAAAAAAATCAATTTCCTTCTGTAAAAATTCATGTTTGTTGTATGTCACAGAGAAAATACGTGGCGGCACATTTGATAATTTGTTTACAACCGAATAAGGAGTGAGGCAACAATTGTAATTTTACAAACAGTAATTGTAAGAGATATTTTATAAAATGTTGTTTTCGAAAGTGATGCTTAACACATTCTAACCTGCTGGAAGAGTTCTAATTTGATAAATGTGTTCGACAAAGTACTATTGTTAAGTGAATCAAATTTGTGTCAGTAGGAGAGGTGTTGTAAAAAAATTTAAAAACCAAAATACTTATTACTAGGTTCCTAGAGCTAGTTCTTTAAATTTATAAATGTTAAATAATAGGTTACTTCACTAATATGGTCCTATGGTTTCATACGTTATAGTAAGATGGTTTTGTGGTAATGTAGAGTACGAGGTTATTGAAAATTTAGCAGATTTTAAAAGTAAGATTCCTACTACACTACTCTAATTGTTATATTTGCACATTATTAGTAAGCCTAAACAATCGCTGTAGAATATAATGATCTACATGTTATGTAATGTGTGGCTTTTATTATTAGAGGCTTTCTAAGTAATATAAAAAAAAATAACTGATGAAAGTCCCCAATTTCATGGTTCTTTCAAGATGGCCTCTGAAGCTCTTCTCGAAAATCGGGGAGAATTCATATAAATCATAAAATATATAGATTGGACTATTAGAATAGTTGTCATCATTCAATATTTTAATGGAAGGTAGAACTGTTATTTTATCGGCTTATAATTAGATGCTATTATAAAGGTGAGAGCATGCTACTTGTGAGCAGAGTGTTGCGATAGAGATAGTAACACAGTAGCTATAATTGCTTACCGTTGATCTTGGTGACAGTATAGTTGCGGCCAGTAACAGGTATCCTCACATAGTGAGACACTGCACGACTGAGAGGGTTGTATGCTGTAACCATGAAGCTGTCTTCCTGCTCACTCAGCTCACATTGACTGATGTTAAGTAGCAGGCATGATTTAAACTCCAGCAGTGAAGCAGTCGAGGTTCCATTGGCTATCATCAGCTTGCTACAACACAAAACAGTCCTTCCCTATATCTCCGGCATTTTCAACAACCGATGATTATTTCTAAGCCATACTAAATATTTTGCTCTTCATTTAGTTTTCACTTACGACTTATGAGCAGACCACTGCAATAATTTTTATAAATTGATTTTTGTTTACGAAAATTGTTGATATTTTCTTGTTGAGTACAGAGAAACAAAACCTTACGTGATATATTGATGTTTTCTCTGCTTAGTAGATTGCCAACAAAAAAATATTCAATTTTCTTAAATAGTTATTACTTTCATATACGAAACTTCTTCTGCGACTATGTTAGACTTACAAAAGTATATTTCGTCTTCTGAAGATGCCTTAGCAGCCACATAGGTTACCAACATATATTAGATAACGCAATAATATTAAATCATTATTACCAACCAAAAATGTATAAAGATGGCCGCATATTTCCTGCTATTTCATGTGTTCTAAGCTCGAAATCAATACAATATTAATGTTGACACTTGGCATGCATACATTGTCCTACCGTATTTACGTGCACGGCAGTAAACCGAAGTGTGGGTATTTTCTTCTCGTGACAGTAAGTCATCATTTCATTGAACGCATTTCTCAAGCAAATGCCGAAGCATTCTTCAGTTATAGTTTAGTTTCTATCCTTTTTCGTATATGTGTTCATACAGCGCTACTTACCAGAAATTTGTATCATGTTATAGTGCTGCTAAATAGTATTTCTAACATAAGTTCTGTTTTGAAGGTATCGTTCGGTCGGATTTTTTAAAGTAAATCTATCTGAGACTTGTTAAACAGTTTCGTTTAGATGTAGTTTCAAACACACTGCAGTGCTGTTATAGTACAGTAAATAAATATAAGTCAACAAAATATACAGGATGTTACTGAACAACACCAACAATCTCCAGCAGGTGGTTCCTAATGAAAAACAAGCAGAAATTATACTTTGCATTTTTCGCCTTAACATAATACTAAGAAAGTAATGAGTCTCTGAATGTCAAAACTTATAATCGTATTTCCCCAAAACATCGGAAACTAAATATCATAAATAAACAATATTTTTAACTCTTCTTAATGCTGTAGGGACGTCCAAACCACCAGCAAATAAAACTTGATACCTTTCTACTCTTATGAAAATAATAGGGGTGGCTACCCTATAATTGCATACAATTATTTTACCGTCAGGATTTTCGAACATTTGTAGATGGTTTATTGAGAAATGAGATATGTGTAATAGGTCTTCTCATTGCAACTGTCTAGGTCATGCCGTTTATGCTCAAAACACGTCCGAATATTATTTGTGCAAACATACAAAGCCTAGAGCATAGGCAATCCTGCAAACATTCACGTGACGCGTGCAGCCTACAGACGATGTTGGACATTCGCTGTAAACCAGTACAATAATGTTAAAGTCGCAGATCAGTTTGTTGCTAGCATTCTGCGTATTGTAGCAGTTGTGGACGAAAGTGGTAGGTCCCAGGCAGCTGAAACATGTTTAAATGGTATTGTGTTCGTCACGCTGATATTAAACCAAACACGAATAACTTCGTGTGGTAATACTTGGAAAAGAAAAATAATAGTACAGTGTCGGTATCAATGTGTTTTGCTATCAGCCGAAAGTCAGGATTTTAAAAGTAATTGATTTGCATAAACGTTACGGTCCGCACTCGATGCAGCAATAAATTGGGTATGTTACACCTTTGAAAACATCGTAGGTTATAATATTCACTTAATTTGTAACATGGGTGTGATTACAAACACAAAAACAGCTCAGAGAGCTTAGTCTTGTTGAAATAAACCATTTTCACCAAACTCCTTAAAAAAGTAGTGTGCATGCGTAACATAAGAGTGTCGAGCCGTGTAGGCTACTTGCAATACACATGCAGAAGTAGTTGTGCGTGTTGCGATCGTGGGTTAGATAAATTTAAAACCAAAGTATTACGTGATAGCAATACATACCACTGTACTGTGCACAAGTATTTAAATTAAACAAATAAAGACTCTAACAACTTCAAAAACAACAAACCTAGAAGCGTTTTTGTGACTTTAGAATCAACAACGTGCATAGAGGATTTCTTGTATGAATACTGCCAGAATGAACAGAGAGATCAGGATGGATAGTAACATTTAAGATTTTGAGAGCCAAAGAGCTGTGACGTGGTGTAAAGATGTAGTTGCACTAGGAATGGAGGATAAGGAAAATGGGAAATCCACGATTAAGCCACCGGCCAACGTCACCGTACCGGCACGATTCCCAAATTGTGAAAATTGACGTGACACCCGGTGGTAATCAAAACAGTATCGACGTGTAGGGAGACAAGCATAGTGACGATTAGACCGCCGTGGCATTTGTAGTAGGCATTCTTTGGGGAAACAACACTGATATCGACACTGCGATATTATTTTTATTTTTCAAATATTACCTCACGAAATTATTCGTGTTTGGTTTATTATCAGCATGGCGAATGCAATACCATTTAAACATTTTTCGGCTGCTTGGGACCTACCATTTACGATCACAACAGCTACGATATGTACGCAGAATGCTAGCAACAATATGACCTGCGAATTTAATATGGGAATAAAGTGAGTTCTCCTTGCATCGAAATTTTAAAGTGGTAAATTTTTTTCAGTCGGCTTTTTTTATGTGTCAAAGATATCAGTTATGGCACACGAATAATGACTCAGAACTTCTTCTGTAGCATGGTATATGTAATTTTCTGTTAGTCTAAACTATGCTTCCTCGGAGAAATGCTTTAGCTTTAAGTACGAATCACTACTCAAAAGATGCCATACTTGGACTCAAATATTTCACAGTGTATGCAACGAAATAAATACAGGGAAGAAAAATTACACAGCAATCCTAAAATGTTAAAATACATAAATTCGATTTCTAAACTTTTAGTATTTACTGTAAGGGTTAGCTATGTTGAACCAAGTATATGTACGTTTATGAGTCCCTGAGTATATCTGCTGGTTGTCGGCGCTCGGCAACAGTAGCTTGTGTGCGTGATCAGCCCGCTTGCCTAGCGTCTCTCCCGCCTTGCCCCACTCCTTCGTGTCTACTGACCTGAAGGCGAGACAGTTGGTAACCAGCAACGAGTGTGTTAT
>PNEQ01002445.1:45804-93719 GCA_003012365.1 Medauroidea extradentata
AGGCGGCACTCACGATAGGGTCTTGTCTTGTGAGATGTATTAAATGGGTGTGAATGGAACACGCTTTGTTCTTCACTGTAGTTAGGGTGACCTAGCTACCCCCAGGAATGCAGTGCCGAGCGCGACGGACACCACAACCACGCACGACCGCGTGATTGACAAATCTATACTCTATCGTTGCTCCAAACAACCCCCTACATTACATTAATATTTTTAATTTTTATGTCAATAGGCTGCAATTTTTATTACACTTATCACATATCTATTTTGCTGTTTTTTATTATTCGTACGATTATAAAGAAACAACCTGCTGAGCGAAATGTAGTACAACACAAATGCAAATTCCGACGGTCTTTGTCTGTATAGAAACTTTGTTTGGTAAAATAACGCTCTATGAAGTACCAACAACGTTCTTGGAAAAATTAGGTGTCATAAAAATGCAGCTTTTCACAGAAAAATAAAACTTTAAACACTGTTCACATAGTTAGGGTGTGTATTATGTAAAATGTGTACAACTTGGTAAATGTGGTTACATACTTGATGGCAGCAGAGGTGACATCACCACAGCGTGTGATAGCCTGAGAGATGATCCTAGCATAGTCGTCAGCGACTGCCTGCTTGGCTGTGCCTGTGATGGCGTCGTGATGCTGTAGTATGCCCTGCGCCTCTCTAGCGGCGTCTAGAACCTTCGACTGCTCGGTGCTACTGGCGTCCCCCAGTACTGCCAACTGCTTGCACACCTGCACCACACAACGTCCACAGATCTAACACATATGTACACAATCACTAGGCTTCCAATGTAAAAACACACATTCTTACATTTCTTAGAATTTTCAAGTATAGTGTGTTTTTTTTTTTTTTTTTTTTTTTTTTTAAGGGATCGATTCACTTAACATTGCAATTGTTTTAGTAATTTTTAAATTTACGTGTTTTTTTTTTGCAGACATGAATTGTGATTACGTTTTACCGTCTTTAAATTTTTAGCTGTACATGTCAGAATCCAAATTTGCATAATAAGGTTTTATAAATAAAAGTAAAACCTACTGACTTACCGAAATGAAATACAGGAATTCACACCGAAGAACAACCACACGAGCTACGTCAAGATGTGTGTAAAAAACTTTGCTGATTGTTTTATTTCAAAAATTTTCAAACATTTGGCAAATTATTGTATCAAATGCGAGTAGTAGGAAATGGCAGAAGTTATAACACTGGCTCCTGGCTGTGCGCATGTGGGCAAGGTCGCCATGTTGGATCAATGCACCACTTATTGGATTACAACATCACCGCCATTTTGTATCAATCCGCCGCCCTTTTGTATCAACCTGCCACCATTTTGGATCAATCCACCACCATCTTGTATCAAACCGCCTCCATGTTGAATCGATTCACCGCCATATTGGATCAATCCGTAATGCTGTCCACCACCTTGGATCAATTCGGCTTATGTTGTACCATACGTCGTATATTATGTCATATGTCCTGTCATACACCATACGTCACTTTAAGTCCTCCATCTTGTTTCCAGCAATCACTTGTTTAAGGGAATTTTTCCCTGCAGGAGGGAATATTTCCCTTGAAATTTCCCTGAGTCATCGTCCGCTGGAGATGTCATGTTTGATTCCATCATTAGCTACTAGGCGGCGCTGCAGTCGATATACGTTATATTTGCTCCTGGATGTGTGCCGCCATATGTGTTCCAACATCTACACCGCTGTTTACAAGAGTGCTCTAGTATCGTTATTGACGTAAGGTCGAAGTTGCTTATGTTTGTATATGAGAGAATAGACCTTACGATTTTATTTTATAGCAAGTTAAAAATTCTTAGTTCGCCGGTTGTTGGTTTCGAACTTGCAACATTTGTGTAACCAGACATGTGCCCTAGCCCACTGAGCTATGAATACATTGACGACAGGACAAGGTTAAATAGTGTATATATAAAAATAACATATTGTAGCAGATAAATGTTCACATTTAATTTATTTTCATTTAAACTTTAGCATATTTATGACTTATTGCTTATATATATATTAAACAGTATTAACTATTTCTATCCTACGAATCCTCACAGCGCGCAATTGAATCATTTTTATGAGATTCAAAAAATATGCAACTAAGTGCACGCACGAATCCTCAAAAGCAGGCAATTGAATCGTAAAAAGTTTGCAAAGCGGGTAAGTAATTAACTTACATTTATCAGATAAAACAACGCTGTACGATTTTATTTATAGAGAGATTCAGGACGCGTGCCTCGTAGAATGTAATTTGAGGGGATAAAATCGAAACATCATGTATTTTTAAAAAATATATATTATATAATCGACTGAATTCGTTCAGAGATATCCGGGACATAGACTACTGTATGCAAGAGGGGTCTAATCCATCACCTTGGATTTTTTCACCACAGTGAACATCTGAAAGGTGATATAATTAATATAAAAACATTGAATTAATTTCAATCTAGAGATATACATTTTAGAAGACACGTAGGTGATGGCATGAGAATTGTTTCGTCCAGCACAATCCCCACATACGAAAATCTGGAGACTGGCCTCACAAAACCTGAGTAAACTTCACGGGGAGGCGAGCATCCTAACCATCGCTATTTTTCTGCCATATCACTGGAGCCGTAGACGCTCTTGTCCTTAGAACTAATTCCTAGCTATCGACTTGGCACAAATTGTTTTTTTATTTACACATAGCACACGCTGGTAAGATGGTGACGATATTGTTTCCCTCTAGTCTACAAGCAACAATATAAAGCGCGTTTTCTTGATCATCCGTCATTCAGTTTTCTGAGAACTGTCAACATGAAATATTTTCATCCAGCGAGTCATTATGTCATTGTGACACCAGGCTTAAGTAGGGTATCTTATTGTTACTGGTCACGCAGTCTATTGCGAAGTTTTACAGAGATATGCGATGGTACTTATCACAGACTTTGTATAAGCGAACCACTCAACCACGAACCATATTGTCAAATCATTGACTGTACTACTCATGGACACTGTGCAGTCTTCCACATGCGGCAAGAAACACAGTCACCCTGCTCCGAGGAGGACGTAATGAGATTTTTAAGAGTCTACGACAAGAAGATACGGCTTAATACTGAAGACTAAAGTAAATTGTGATGGCATGCAGCAGCGAAAAGGCAAGGGCTAGGTGCACACTGCCGTGTGCGAAAAACTTGGGAGAAAATGACGACAGCCCTGTTGATAGCAACCAATCACCAGTTGCAGTAACACCAGCATGGATTCATTCAACAAGAAATCGTCAAAGAAGTATGAATGGACACTAGATAACGATGTAAGTCAGCAGTAATAGGCGTTATAAATTTTGTCTGTTCCCACTTCCAACAAATATTGTTTGGGTGTTTTCGTGTGCGCTATGTCTAACCAAGAGGACAACATATTATTTAACTAGCGTAAATAGAGCTACAGATCGCTCAGTTGTTAACTGATCGCTAAGGAGTAAACATCTTACAACAATGTTCTCGAACAAGAATGAATACTATGAATGATGAACTACCAGTCACTGCTCAGTGTACGCCTGCGAAAGACCTTTCCCAGCAACGAAAAAACACAGCTGTGATTTTTGCAACAAGACATTTAATAAATCGCATAATGCGAGAAGACATGAAAAGTGGATATGTGTGAAAAACCCGTCTCGCAAGCAGCTGCGTTGTGATACGTGCCGTATGACAATAGCAATACAAGATCTTATGAAGAGACATCGTGCATCGTGTAAAGAACTTTTTCCTTTACCTGTGAATCGCTATTTGCGGAAGTTTCGATCATCAAGTTGCAAAATGGAGCCTACAGAAGTGAAAAATGATTCCGCAACAGAGTCGAAGACATCAGAATTGACATCCTCATCATACAGACGTTCATGTAGCTACTGTAACAAAACATTTTCATGTGCTCGTAATGCAAACAGATTTGCAGCCCACAAATATAAAGTGAATCCTAGGCGTAAAGCTTACAGATGTGATAGCTGCAATAAATTGTTTGCAAGTGTTGACAATCTAAACAAAAACCAGAAAATATGCAGAGGACCTGTTCCCCTTTCAAAACCATTATTACCATTACCGCAGAAAAGACATAGACTTGTAAATGGCGCTGCTGAAAATGACGATGAAGAAATGTTTACTACAACAATAACTTCAGATCAACATTTGAACACCGTGGACAGTTCTGTGAACAATGCAACAATATCAAGATACAAGTGCGGACAATGCAACAAGGCGTTTTGTACGAGTTCCAATTTGTTGGCTGCATGCCTAGTTAAGTATTTTAATAAATATGTATTGTATTCATTCCGTTTGTTATTTAAAAATATGCATAATTTAGTTACTTCTGGTTGTGTAAACAAAATAAGCCTAATAACTACAAGAGGGTTGTGGCCATAAAATTGTCTATTTAGTGATATTGAACATTATCAGCTTGGATATGTTGTGTTTCTTATAAAATAGGAGAAATAATTGTTTTATCTTTTTAGCATTGACTTGGCATAGTTTATAGCTACATTAACGTTTTAGAATCCCTACGGCATGATTCCTATTACCTTTGTAACCACTGCAGATGCTCCTCTTAAGTAAATCACTTTTTATTCTGGCAGCTGTTTGTTGTTATAAAATTATGAAGATATTGAGATTGTAATAATTCCAGAAGATCAACTAAGTTTTTAGCTATGCTCTTTCGTGCTAAAAATGTTCACACATAGACTGAAACTGAAATTATCAAAATAGGTCAGAAATTAATGCAGTACGAAAAAATCACATACAAATTCTAGTATAGTGGTCACGTACATGTAAACTAATGGCAATAGTGTGATTGTGAGTAATTTAAAATCGAGATGTTCACCGGAAGTAGCAAACAAGATGCCCGCCAGAAGGGGTGAATACTTGTACTTCGCTTTATTTATTTATTTATTTTTGCGGACAAGACTGAAATATTCTCTTCTGGTATAACATTGCCGTCTGTAAGGAACTGAAAATGTGTAAACGTTCTTGATTGTGCCATGTAATATTTGTACAATACCTACACCATCTCAAAACCTACCGCATTTTGTTTATAATGATTTGATTTATGTAAAAAATGCATAACTGCAACTACAGGCACATCAAAATCGAAAATTATTATGAAAAGCAGAACAATTCTTCAAACAAAATGCAATATCTCAAACTCTAAAAAAGGACAGTGGCAAAATAGGCACACATATATATATATATATATATATACATGCATACAGGATGAAATGTAAATCACGGTAAAGCTCATAGGTTCAAGTAGCCAGACCTACATCAAGAATAATGAGTATAACAAACACGTCTCTATTGGCAATAGTATGGGCGTAATACCACCGTGTAAGTGGTGTTAATGAACATGTTAAGTGACGATAATTCTACAACCACTACAAATGGAACGCTGACCTTCTGGATTCAATTCAGACGGATGACGACATACATGCAGGGAATTAAATGTGAACACCATCCCATCCCTTGCATGGATCACCTGTTATTATGCATGCATTTGTGTACATGCACGCCTGTAGCAGTCCATTCTACTGAATAAAGAATAATGAATATGAGTAACATAAAGAACAAGAAAGTTGCACATGACCGAACACGCTCAGACAAACAGTTTCTATGATACAGGCAGTCAAATGTCGGACCATTGTGGCAACGCCGGCAGGTAGGCACATAAACGTACACACATATATACATACTTACATAATGCACACACAGTGTGAAGCTCTCTTAAGAAGTTCCCACTTAATTTTCCCTCTTAATAAGTTTGAGTAATTATTCCATGTGTATTAATATAACAGTAGTTTGATACTTTTAAAGAAGTTTTCCCGGTTAATAAGTTACAATTTTTAATTTTTCAGTCCCTTCAGAAACTACTTATCATGGTTTTACTGTGGCACAACGGTTACACATTGGACTCGCATTCTGGAGGATTCTGTTTCAATCCCAAGCTCCGGCCATTCTGGGTTCAGTTTTCCATGGTTTCCCGAAATCGCTCCAAATGAACGTTGGGACGATGCCTTTACAAAGGCCATGGTCGTCTACTCTCCCAGCCTCTGTCATTATGCCAAGTTGTGTTTGTGTCTCACCGTCTCTAACGACCGCGCTGTTAGCTTGTCTTTAAAAGGGCGAAAGAACCTGCATCAAACACATGCTCAATATAGCAGTCCGACAATATCTCGACCTTACAAACTGTGAGAACAAAACACCATTGTCACCTACAGAGTGGGCAGAGAGAAACGATATGATGACAACAGCATATTAGGTTACTATAGATATCGTAAACTAAATTCTAAACAAAACCAAAAGTCTACCTATAGTGCAGTGGTAAATAAGAAAGACGGTGCGTAACAAAACAGTTTATAAGCAATGTAATAAAATATAGCACGTACATGGGTCATTTTCGTACCTGCAGGAAGTTGTTGGCCAGCCTCTCAAAGCGCTTGTGTGTAGGGCGAGAAGTAAAGTAACCTGTCCAGTAAGAATGCTCGTCACTGGCATAAGGAAAGAAGTCATCTGTCTTCACACTGAGTGTTAGGTTGGCTTCGTTGATAGCCTTCAGGTAGCAGGACGGCGTGGAGTACAGCAAGTGCAAGTTGCTACCATTCTTCTGCAAGTCATTTACAAGCCTGAAACGAAAGCAAATATTGCATTTACTCATTAGTAACGTATATTGTTACGAGCCTAGCAGACCCTTCGTTCTAACATAAGTAAGGGTGGTTCGCGATATACTTAACACTTTTTAAGACTATCTTGTCTGGAATAATAATAAAAAATATGTTATTTACTACGATTCCAGACGTTAACTTTTTACTACTGTGCAATCTATAGACTTCGATTGTTTCTTAAGTTTCTCTGTCTGCATCGATAAGTGGCACGTAACTTTACATCAATCGCATTAAGCACATACATTGTTTCCTAACATGGTCATCCCAGTGAAGGAACAATAAACACTGGATACAACGCGATAGTACATCTTCCCACCCCAACAGCCTAAAACAAGAATACACATTCCCACATACGGCGCGATATAGGATCGTGTGACGCTGTAGATGGAGTCTGTATACTCAGTTTCGACGCCTAAGGTCACAACACCATCAGGCTGTATAAGGACGTCTAGATACGAGCAGAAATACATAACGAGTTTCAATGGAGTTTGGCAAAGACAATGTTTAAACTGACCCACCAAAAGCCAACATTTAATCTGACGAAATCAACTCCATCGAAGCACTCACATCTGATCCCGGTATTACAGTTCTCTCTGCAGATTACGAGCTTGCAACAGTCATCATACACAGAACCAATTATGACAGTAAAATCACAGGAGAATCATATATGAAAATTACAACATTAAATATAAATACCCGACTGCAAGAATTCCGCAACATGGCGAATTTTATCGCACTGAATAAACACAGTGACAACATATCGGGAAGTACTCGACAACCATGGTCTACTTTTTATCTTTCGATAAACCATAAACCAAGCATGTCCAAAGTCTAGGTATCATAAGATTTTCCCAGATATATAAGGACTCGGTGGGGAAGCCACAGTCTTGCCTCGCTCTTGGACTTCAAACATCGCTCAGAAAGTGATCTGACTTAATATAGGCGCGTATAGGCAGGAGCTGACTTGCAGACTCTTCAGCCAAAATGTTGGCATCTTATGCTGCGATGTGTGTCAAGGTTCATCAGCCAGTCCCGTCAAAAGTATCAGCCTGCAAACATCAAGCAGTCAGAATCCCTTATATCTAATAGTTAATGGGAGTAATTGAACACCCCGCCAGAAAGGGATTCGTTCTTTCCAATCTCAGTGAATTGAAGTGGTTACCATCTCATATGTAAAATTTCCAGAGTGGGTTAGTCACTAAGGCGAAACATTGGCGGCAGGAAGTGTCGTGGAGTAATCTTTGCTTGCACCTGGTAGTGATCTGTAGCGACCAACTGCAAGCAACAAGATGCAGACGTGCGAATGCTACACCGAGGTATTGCTGGGAATATTTAACTACCAACATAATAATGTCAAGTTCTTTGATGTGGGCCACCTTAGCCCGGCTCAGTTGTATATCTTGTGGTGACTGTTCTGTACGCAGATGTGGACCAAAGTATCGCGTCCCGGGTGTATGTGCTTGTAGGCATCTGCAAGCCTCGAAGGATGGCATGGAATGAGGCCCTACAATGTAGAAGTGCCGGAATGAGATGAGGGAACAGGAGATCTTCGAGAAAACCCACTGGCCAGCGACATTGTCCGGCACGATTCCCATATGTGAAAGTGCGGGTACTGAGCCCGCCGGGGATCGAACCCCGATCGCTTCAGTGGGGGGGGGGGGTGACTTGTGGGTGTTAGGGAGAGGGGAAGGAGTCGGTTTCTCCACGTTCACATCTTGCATGCACCGGTCTTGGTCTAAGATTTCACGCATGACAGGAGGAATTATATTGTGAACTGAACTGTTTTGTTGAGCTAACACCACTGCGAGTGAATGCTGACGAGTTGCAGGAAACTTTACTGCAAAACAAAAATCCAAAAATGAAAAGCCAGCAAATATAATTGTTGTAAACATGCATACAACATATATACAATTCCGGCACGGAATACAGTCCTGTCCAGAAAGGCGACAACTTTGTGGATACGACTATAATCCGTTACGGAACTAATTTGTTTTGTTTTACGTATTTATTTTTTTGTTGTTGTTGTGTCTTATGTTGGGGATGTGACCATTGTCATATTCCTTTCCGATTTGTTTATGAAATGTTCTATTTTTGATGACAACAGCTAATAATATATTTTCCTTATTCTCTGCTCTTTTGTTTTTTATTGTGTGGTTTTCTGCCACCCCACAACAGTCTCCCGCAATGGCGTACGTTCAAGGAAAATAAAACGGGTCAAAACTAACCCACTACAGGAACTGTTCAAAGGTCGCTGGAGTTGTAATATCGTAAATTTAAGAAATAATAGATCAGGATTTTTTAATTTCTGACAGTAATTCTTTTGAGAGCTAACACATTCAAATGATTGCGTAAGCACTACGTATGCGATAGCTGACCTGCAAAGTGACGATGACGGTTGTGGGAGAAATGTTGTCATTCATTTCTCAGGTTGAAGCCTATCAACTTTACTTCAACCTAAGATGCTCGGCCTATCAAGTTGGAACGATGATTGGCCACCTATCTTGCTATCAGAGAGTGGCTTAACCGCCTGTTTCTCATCTCCCTTGCCATGGAGTCATCAATGTACGCTGTGTTTAAAGAGCCTCGCCTGGAGGACGGACTAGCGACGACGGCAGTGCGATTAGGTCAGTGGTTGCACAAGACGAGGGTCTCAGCGATTCTCCCCACCTGCACTGAAGTGTGGTAATATAATGCAATGTATCGGGGGAATCGAGGTCTGTCTTCTACAAGCCTTCCTGCCATCACCACGTCGCCAGGATGGTCCTGGGTCGAGACCCACGACGTGCCGCCGTCCGTCGATAACCGACACAGTCATCATCAGACTCCGGCACATCATGTTACGGTGAGGTCAAAGGTGTCCAAAAGTCACCAATCACAGAGTAGTGTATAAACTTAGTTATCTAAGCAACCGCTCCCCTCCTATCTAAATTACGTAGTATAACCTTGTACTAAACTGTAATCTAAACTGTGTAGAGTAAAGCCACCATAACTAGATTAACATATTTCATTAAACCGTAACCCACACCCGGAGCATCATCCACTAACTAGTTTTAGGGCCGATATTATAAACCTCTTTCGAATGACAACCAACTGCTATCCCCATAGAGAAAGCATTGGTGAGCAGTTAGTTGTCATTCGAAAGAGGTCTATAATATCGGCCCTTAGTCCAAGTGTCTACCTCTGACTACATCCACCCAACCACTGTAATTCATGTTTAAAACAGGTTACATGGATATTGTGTAACAGTTCAGTGACATATTATGGACGTATGAAGGTCGTCACCGCCAAGACCGTCGAGCGGTGCGCAGAACTCGGCTGATGTAAGTTGATTCGAAAATTGCTCCACGTTCTATAAATGTGTGAGCTTAAGATTACCACGCGAAGAAAGGTACACGTGTTTATACACATTTGAGGTCCTACACTAGTATTCCAAACTTAGCTTCCCGAACCCAAAATTGGCGAACATGGGTGGTTTGTCGGTCCTTTTATAAGAACAAAAATCTACAACCTTCAAGGACTCTTACACGTAAAATACGTCAATCCAACTGGCCAACATAAGGTCTTTCAATTCCAAAAACAATTCTGAGTTGTAAGCATTTTTATTTATTTTGTGTCCTCATGTCAATAAAAATGAAATAAAAGCGCAAAAATATTTGAATATAATGTTTGTGCAGGTTGTCATGACAGTAAATAAACATATTTCCAATCACTATTGTATGGTGAAAATTTTTACAAAAGTAATTACTTTCGATGGCTTACAGTGTCTCAAGTATTTCATGAAGTAATATCAAATCTATGAAGACGTTTCTTTGAGATGGAATCGTACTGTATTACTTAACCTTCGTATTTGGCAAAATGTTTTGAATTTTGCCATAATATTTAACATTTCAGCCCATGCAAATTTCTTGAATGCATTTCCACGATTTTTTTTAAATATTGAATTGCCTTCATATATAATTTATTTAGTATGTTCCCTTGTTGTTTACAAATTAATTTCGAAACACTTTCCGTTCATGTGGTTCTTTCTTTCTCCCATTTGTCTAGCAAATGAAATAGACTGAACAAAACTTCCATACGAAAATGAATAACAACCATTATCTTGTATCAATTTCATTTTAATTTGTAATTTACTTGCGTATATAACAAAATAAAAAAAAATTAAGTGTCAGTTGTATTTATTAATTTAATGTCAACCAGCAATACCTATATTTCCAATTATACCAACATGAGCACTTTACGCAGATTCGTTCAGTGATCTGAAATAACTTAATCGGCTCCAACTTTAAACGGGTGTTAACTCAGTCGGGTTTCAATATTGAATTCGTTTTGAAAACGACATTTTTATAATATTTATGTTAACGTAGTAATGTAACGCAGTTCTGTAATGCTGGAGTTACTATCGTCCGTCTCACCCATCAGTCGGCCGTCCGTCAGTCACGTGACCTTCTGCCAGTCGGAAGTTTCCAATATTTCGGGTACACGACACTATCCCCCTAAATTATTTTAGGGCTAGTGACTTTAGGGCTAGTGACTTTAGGGCTACTGACTTTAGGGCTACTGACTTTAGGGCTACTGACTTTAGGGCTAGTGACTTTAGGGCTACTGACTTTAGGGCTACTGACTTTAGGGCTAGTGACTTTAGGGCTAGTGACTTTAGGGCTACTGACTTTAGGGCTACTGACTTTAGGGCTACTGACTTTAGGGATAGTGACTTTAGGGCTAGTGACTTTAGGGCTAGTGACTTTAGGGCTACTGACTTTAGGGCTACTGACTTTAGGGCTAGTGACTTTAGGGCTAGTGACTTTAGGGCTAGTGACTTTAGGGCTACTGACTTTAGGGCTAGTGACTTTAGGGCTAGTGACTTTAGGGCTACTGACTTTAGGGCTACTGACTTTAGGGCTACTGACTTTAGGGATAGTGACTTTTAGGCTAGTCATTAAAGCATTTTACGTCGAAAAAAATTGCACTGTTCTGATTTTTTGGAATGTTGTTAGGATAGATACCAATAGTGTATGATCAAGCTTGCAGCTTCGAAAGATCTGTGCCAACTGTGTGGTGCTCGAAAAACCTCGAAATTTTCGTACTTTTTTTCAGTTGAATGCTAATAACTTCTAAAAAGTGCATCCTACGGAAAATGTCGTTCTTTACACTTTTAAAGAAGATAACATTTGGGACAATTGAAAAGTAATCGCAACTCTGTAGGACTAATAGGTCTCAAGATATAGCACTTCAAAAAGTAGGTCTTTTTTTTTTTTTCCAAAAACTTAGAAAATGTAGTTTTAGCCATCTTCCGAGCAGAATACCACTTCTGCACCTGGTGATAAGTTTTATAGGAATGTTGGGAAGCAGCCTCTTCAGTTAAGGGTAGACGAGCGAGGTGGACATTGGCGTTGGCAGCAGATCGGACAAATATCCTATAAACGCAGGGCGTGGAGAGAGTCGTCTTCTTCCCCACCACACAGTGCCACGAGACATTTGTTGCCAGCAGAGACTATCTCCTCATGAGTGGCGTCCTGGTTTAGAAACGTGCTAGCCACATCAACTAGGTCTGGCTGTTTTGAAAGGACACGCAACATCTTCGTTTTTCCTTGCCAAAAAAGGGCAAAGGTAGTGTCGCAACCAGTGAAGGCGTGAAGAAACAACTCTGTTCCAGGAGGGAATGACAGCTCTCCTCGAATGAATGATGTCGAAGAGAACTGCACACAACCTGTTCCACCACTGCCACTTTTCTGGAAGAAAACATTTCGTGTGCTGGATCCCAAAATAAATATATGTATAGTATCGAACGTAGCACGACGAGCTCTAAATGCATTGTTAATATTTATATTATTCCGTCACTCCGTTACAAGTTATTGTACAACGATGGTATCGCCGTGAGGAAATTTTGCTTACATAATAGCTGGTATAAATAATTATTTTATTTTCTTGCATCCATTTGGTAGCAGATTTTTTTTTCTTTTAATTAGTCTGTTGATTTGCTGCTTCCGCAGTTGTTTCCCAGGGGCGTCATTTGAAGCTAGAAAAAGGGGGGGGGGGGCAAATTCCCCCCACCCTGGATTTAGAATTTTACGTGTATAAATATATTTTTTGTATTTTTTAATGTAAATAATGCTAACTTAAGGACATAAAACTGAAGTTGTATTATTAAAGTATCTAATTTATACATGCTTAATTAATAAAAAAGATGCAACAAGGTCACTGTCACCAGAAAACAAAATCTTGCCCCCTCCCCCCTCTAGAAAAACCTGAAATGACGCCCCTTTTGTTTCCTGTAACTTAATCCGCGCTACAGTTATAGGTAGACGCTATTTAACTAATAGAAAAGCAAAAAATTATGTCTGGTGCTATTTAAAGTTCAGCGCGATTTGTATCGGCTGAGCCATACATTATATTATATTTCGCACTAATTAATAACTATAATATTGGGAGCTCCATTTCGTAAAATCCCATTTCATTAATATTATTTTTTTCCTGATAAGGGAACTATTGGTCGTTCAGGGTTTCATTTGTGTTTTAATTAAACCTAAATAAATTCTCTATACCTACATCGCCTACTACTTTCCTTGTAGGGTGAATATTTTAGCCGATATTCTACTCGGAAGATGGCTAAAACTACAATTTCGAACTTTTTGGGAAAAACTACCTATTTTTGAAGTGCTATATCTCGAGACCTATTAGTCCTACAGAGTTGCGATTACTTTTTAATTGTCCCAAATTTTATCTTCTTTAAAAGCGTATAGAATGATATTTTCCGTAGGATGCACTTTTTAGAAGTTATTAGCATTCAACTGAAAAAAAAAAAAATGCGAAAATATCGAGGTCTTTCGAGCACCACACCGTTGGCACAGGTCTTTCGAAGCTGCAAACTTGATCATACAATACTGATACCTATCCTAACAACATCCCAAAAAATCAGAACGGTACAATATTTTTCTACCTTACGCGAAAAAATTTTGGGCTAGTGACTTTTGGCTAGTGATTTTAGGGCTAGTGATTTTAAGGCTTCTGACGCGCGCCCAATATTTCCATCCGTCCAGCCGTCGAAAGCAGGGCAAGCTCTAACTTTTGACGGACGACGGATGAAAGCACGGCCTTCTAAAGATGGCGGCGATCGTTTAAATGGTTCAATTTGAATAAGAAAACTTTGAGATTTGTTTTATTTTATATTTGTATTATGTAGTACTGAGAATTCATGAATTTAAACTACGCTAGAGATAATTATGGCATACGAGAAACATTAAAATAGTAACAGAAATTATTTTCCCTACAAAATTATTACTGAAATTGAAACATAGATAATTTTATTAGTAAATGTTCGCAAATTTTATTTTTGGTGAAAACTGCGGTTGCAATTATTAGCGGCCATAGACTAATAAATAATTGT
Source organism: Medauroidea extradentata (assembly GCA_003012365.1). Lineage (NCBI taxonomy): Eukaryota > Metazoa > Arthropoda > Insecta > Phasmatodea > Phasmatidae > Medauroidea > Medauroidea extradentata. The sequence continues at coordinate 59,885 of PNEQ01002445.1, forward strand.
GTAAAAATAAGTAATTTATTGAGGGGATTTTTTATCGTCTAACCTTAGACCGTGCGTCCAACAGAAGTTTGCTTTAGTACGATGGTAGCATTGCAAATAAAAGGAATAACGACGGACGGATGACGGATTGTTGTAAATCGCTAACTTTGTATACGGGTTACGGACGGACGATTGACGGATGATTGTAACTCTACCGTAATTTGTATAGCCACGTGCAAAAACTTTACTTTAATTATTTTGCTAATTTTTTACACTTTTCTCACACTAGTATGTCACATTAATACAGTGAAAATATAGATAATGTTTAGCCCACTTGAACACCGTCACAATGTCCAGCACAGTGCACGAGAGCCGAGCCGAGATATCTGAGAGACCAGCTGCACTTTCCTGCGCTCTATTGACACTACGCGGCATGAACTCTACGCAAGTAGTTCGCTTGCTTGCCGCTAGAGCTTCCACCCGACATTCCGCGCGATCTAGTTCGTCCGGTCGCCGCGCTGCTGCGGTAAGAGGGCTAACTGAGGAGACGTTATTTCCGGTTTAAACAGCTTTTGTTTTTACGGAAGTGAATTACAATCAGAATGTTGAATTCACTTTGTATTTCAGTAATAGTTTTAATACAATAATTTTTCACTATATGAGGCCTAGCTAATATTCATTTCTCTAACATTTCTAATTTATTATACCAGTGCTGGCTCTAGTATAGCTAGCGGCAAAAATATGTTCCATGTAGTAAAATTTGACCTTACCCGAGGTCTTCTGGTAGAGTAATATTCACCAGTAGCAATGAAGGTAAGGGGAAATGTATAGGTGTAGTAGCTTATTTGAAAGACGTAGTTCGTTTGGAACAAGTCACTCCAGGGAACAGGTCTTGTGGGAGCGATTCTTTTGAACTTTACGAGTGACAGTATATAGAATAAGTTCCAAATGTGGATTAGTTGTCCCAAAACAACACTTTTCGCACTCATTCAGAATGGAAACTTTTACTTTAAAAGTTGTGATTTTCCTATTTTTATTTAACAAGATGTTTCAGCCACAAATTCTAAGAAGAAAATAGATTACTATCAACTGCAAAATCTTCACTTGCATAATATAATATTGAAATAATACTAAAATATCATACCAAGTACGAAATGATTAAATTATCAATCATGTAGGCAACTAACTGAGTGCCGTAAAAAGTATCTAATAAATTATAATTTCTTCACACGCACAATATGACTATCATGCACCATGTTGTGTAAAAGTAACATTGGTACTCCAATACATTCCCGAAAATATCTTTAATGCACGTCGTAGACATGTATGTGTGTATGTGTGCGTTTCTCATCTGAAAAGTTTGATATTTTTTTTATAACTGTATATTCAATTTAACATCTATATGACGATTGCAGTTCCTCTATAATCAGCTAAGGAAATAACATGGCCCTCCCCAGCTACTGTAGCAGTCGAGGAAAAAAAAAGGTGCTGTTACCGCAACCAAATGCCAACACAAAATGGCTGCGGTAAAAATGGCAGACATTAACAATATACGTATATTGCTAGTGATAAAATTGGTTGACAAAAATTATGTGGCTGACGATAATAACATACCCTGTAATGGTTCACGGCAATGTATTTCTATCAGAGGTTAGGAAGAACTATGTTGTTAATTTGGCAAGTGATAAAATCCGCCACTATTTGCATCCGGTTCTGTTTATTTAGGGACAAAAATAATTTGTTCACATTTCCAGTTTTAAAAAAAAAGGAATTACAAAATATTTGTGATTGTAATCGGTATAATTTTTTTAATAAATTCAAAACTGGAAATGGGTTTCCTTTCCAGTAAAAAAAATACAAGTTTTCTCTATACCGAGAATAACCAATGTTGATTAACATTAATTCCAATTCGCATTTTATTTTCATCACTTAATGCCGACACTAATGTATGCTTACGTGTCTCGTGTTAAGGTGCTGTACATGCATTCAATTACACACACACACACACACACACACACACACACACACACACACAGGGAGGGGATGAATTCGAGACCGACATACTTCGGTAGATGATTCCTGAGTAAATAATAGGCACAAAATATACAGACCACTTTGTGTCTCAACTTAATACTAACGAAGAAATGAGCCTTTGAATTCCGAATTTTGAAACGATATTTTCCCACATGTTGATAACAGTGGCTGTCCAACGTCGCCTGTACGCTGACGACAACAAAACACACATGTATGCAGTATTGCCTATACTCCAGGCTTTATAGTACTACGCCGGACATTTGAATTAAAACGCTAGGTCCAACACAGTTGAAACACGAGACCATTTTTGTTACACAAGTCACATAACTCAATAAACGTTTCTCAGGGGCTAGAATTTGCTCAAGTAGAGTTTGGCCACCTGTTATTATCATAAGACTAGTATGCATTTTCTAGAATTTGCTGTGGATTAGAAGAACCTTACAACATAAATCTGTGATCAAATTCGAACTTCAATGGCATATTTTTTCTTATTATTAAGTTAGTCATAACAATACTTTATGCTTAAAATTTACATTGGAATCTCCCTCCCTCCTTCCCTCTCTCTCTCTCTCTCTCTCTCTCTCTCTCTCTCTATATATATATATATATATATATATATATGTGTGTGTGTGTGTGTGTGTGTGTGTGTGTGTGTGTGTGTGTGTGTGTGTGCGTGTGTTTGATTGATCGAACTACAGATTTTTTTTTTATTTTAACGGCAATTTCAATATTACTTACGGAATTTAATCAAGAATTTTATCCTAAACAAATGTATCGTAGGAAGCAGTTATTCGTCGTCAAGCATTGCTTCTATCCTGCCCAAGCCGATGCTTAACCACGTGTATGCCGGCGCCTTACCTCAAAATGACTACTAGACAAGTTGCTTCAGTAATTTCGTTAAGATTTTATGGAAATTAGCGAAGTGGCGCACGTTTGTAAATCAGTGTTTACGTTTGCTTACATAACTTTGTAAAATTTCAAAATAGTCGCCCTCAAATAAGGTTTATTTCATGTCAGCTATGAAAAGGTGTAGTATGTAAATTGTAAATGAACTTCCAGTTATTTTATACCAATTTATAAGCGAGTTTTTCAATAATTCTGCAGAAGATGAATGCCACTTTGATGTTAACCTAATGATTTTCTTTCAAAAATATACCTGTCGTTGATAATTTTGCTATTCAGTTCTTTATTTGTTTTATCGTTATCGTTTTTTTAATCTTTGAAGATGGTTACATTTGTTTCTATCGCTTAACATAAATTTATATAGACTTTTGAAACTGAGAATTAAAAAAATAATTTTTCGCAGTCACCACATGGAGATTTCAAAATGGCAGCTGTGCAAATGTTAGATCTATTGTCACATTACTCTGGTTACACTTTTTCCAAGACGTGTCATTCACCTAATTTCCATTATGAATGAAAAATTATTTTTTTACATATGAAACCTTACAACATGCTACATAGACGCCGTATAAGGTATGTACAATAAACACGCAACAAAGCGTTTGCCCTGAATGTTGGTTCATTGCGTTATATATAATATGAACATAAAATACAAACTGACAAATTTGCAATGGTTCTATTTTAGCTATTCGTCAACTATCCAAATATCCGCAAGTTTAAGACACACTTGGGGGGCCGCGGTGGCCGAGTGGTCAGATCATTCGCCTCCTACCGAGGCGATCCGGGTTCGATTCCCGACGTCGGTCCCCGGATTTTCGCACTTGGGAATCGTGCCGGACGATGCCGCTGGTCGGCAGGTTTTCTCGGGGATTTCCCGTTTCCCTCGCCCGCTCATTCCGGTGTTGCTCCATACTCACCTCATGTCACCACTCACCAGCGCTGAAGACCTCGATGTTGAGCACTGGCCAAAATCTCTCACTCACTCACTCACTCACTCACTCACTCACTGAAGACACACTTCACAACAGAAAAATCGAGTACCTCACTTCTCTGGTATCCCGATCTTAATGTTTCCTAAACATATATTTTGATGTGAATTACGTATTTTTGTGTGTCTAACACTCACAGAATGTATTTTTTAATACTAGATTATCATAATCTGAAATTGTGAATTGTTATCTTTTATATGGTACAGCTCTAATAATTTGCTTGTTAATGGTGAGATATGGAGGCTGAAGAGGTATTATATGATTAGTTTGCCCTTCATTCAACACAGGAGTCCTAATTATCTACATTCATTGAATTGTATTTCTTCACAACATTCTCGCATAATGACGGTAGCAAAACATTTGTGTGTTTCTTGTTAGTTTATTTTTCTGCCTCAAGAACGTGATGAAAGAATATCCAAACAAACGCTGCAAACAAATTACCAACGAGATGGCTCCACGTTGCTTAAATCGAAAACGGGTGATGTATAAACCATGTTACAGTATATCACATTAGCAAAGAAAAATGTACGTGCTTAACTCGAAGAATGATAAGTAGTAATATTTTTAGTCAACATGTAATAATTTTCCTGAGAAACATGAATAGGCTATATCTTACCTAATAAGTTTGTCCATGTTTTTGTAGTTCATATGTGCCTCCATGTAATTGAAGTCTCCTCCCATTGTCAGCATCACATTGTCAGTCGCATAACTGGCCGCCTGTTTCTTCACTTGACCAATGAAACTCTTCAGCTGCAAACAAGAGCAGACTATACAATGAGTGGCCTCAGATCATCACCGAACATTTGCAAGATATCTGACTGAGAGGCGCATTACCCTTTCCGGGATGTTGTACTCTGGACTGTTGACGTCTTCAATGATGGGTTTGTCACTGCAGTTTATGTCAAAGCAGAAACCGCTGGGATAAGAGTAGCCGTTGTAATTTACTCCAGTAAATAGATCCGCCTCGGCACCTTTAAATATGTAATTGCATAGTCATATTTACCACCTTGTCATGCACAAATTTCTCTATTGATCACACCGCAAACGATATCGTAAAGAATATTTTGCACAAAAAGCAGACAGTAATGCAAATCCATGGTAAAATATTAACATACGAATGTTCTTAAATACTAAATAATATTTAACTTACATTTATTGGCAGGACACTTAGATATATTTAATTTCATTTACTCGATTTTTAAAGCCTGAAAGTAAATAACAGATCGCTGTGTTGTTAAATGTTGATGTAATAGTTGTTAATTGAAATTAGGAGATGTGATTCGGTAATTCGCATAAATTCTAAGGAACAATTCACCAGTTTTTTAACAAATTTACTAACCATGAAGATTTTGTCAAAATATGCTAGGTAACTCAAGACTATTGCATAATATTTCAATATTACATTATACAGGCACAACGCTGTAATGTGATTTCTCATCCAAAATGGGATAGAATACCTTATACGAACATTGTTGTCCAGTAACTCACAAGGGACATATAATTCGCCCATGATATCGGCAATAAAAATTGCTTTACCTGAAAATAGTAAAACCTACTGAATAATTAGAAACATTCTGCGAATAATTTTGTTATTTTATGTAGACCTTAGTTCTTTAGCACAATTGTGGAGTACTAATGTTCCCTACACGGAGACAGTTTCAGAAATCCTTCAAATTCAATTTTGTGTATTTCCGTCTAGTTTTAAAACTACGGAATATTTTAGGAATATAACTGGAAAGATGAACACAGAAGGTTTTTATGTTGGAACCATGGGACACGACGTGAATTCACAAAAGTATTGCACGCTAAGAAAATTTGTAAATTTTTTTCGCTTGTAGGATTCCCCCATCCCTCCTCAGATTCCACCCAAAAATTTCCTCAATTTCCCTCTGAGCCTGCTTGCTAATTTTCTTACTTGATCCTTTAATACTTTATGTCAGCCTATTTCGTTGTCTCCTAGTTTAGGGATCTATCCCCTCCCTAAATAAAACAGCTAGCAGACTGTCTTCTTGAAGCGGGCAGATAACCCAGTTTTGTTGTTGAGAGCCGGCATTTAGCAGCCATGGTAAAGTTACTGAATTAATATTTCACACAATAAAGTCTAATTAATACGTAGTAAGGTAGGTTTACCCTACGCTCAGATATTTAGATATGTCCGGAAACGATGAACACAGTTGCCAGAGAAAAATCATGACTGAATATTTATGTGTAATGTGTGTTACTTGTACGTATGAAGGCATACGAACTAAACACATAAAGTTCTTAATGGTAAAATGAGTTAGTGACAAACAGTGTAATTTATAAAAAATAATTAGTATTTCAATATTGTTATATTCATTTACTTTAAATACTTAATTGTTATATTTGAATTTTCTAAAAGTATTTTCCTTAAAATTATAAACTTGTCTTATTTAACGCTATCGCGTACTATGATGAATATTTTCACTTAAGACTTCAAAAGCTCTAATACATTCTTGTTTAGATATTTTCTTACCTATATCAAGTCCAACCTGATAGAAGATATTTGGGGAACGCAGTGCTGGGAATCAAGTAAAGGGTAATTATTGTAGGTAACTCGCAGTTTTCAAAACTATGTTTGGTACTATGAGTGATTGGTTGTCATAATAGTGATAATTCTAAAATCAGTACTGAATATTGACTGCTGATGAGTCTTACATGTATTCAAATTTTGGGTTCAATCCAGAGGGCTTAGGTTTTTTTATTTCTTTGCTTGTTTACGCTCTCGGTTGCATGCAGACGTATCAAAGAATTCAAATATGGTATGAGTTCTTAAACAATCTTCTTTATATGAAGTGTTACAACATTTTGTTGGCAGTGCAGTAGTTTTATATGACGGATTATTAAAAGTAATTTGTATTTTCATAGTCAAGATAAATTTTTATCTCTTTTTAAATCAAAAGTCTCAAGACGTAATATACTATAACAAGTCTATTTCTGCGTAAAAGAAGCATAATGGGAACCCCAATCTGCAAGCAAATGCCGAGGAAGGGTATATGTATTTTTAATGTAATTTCTTCCTGAAGCCAACGGCTTCAGTTACCTGCTATAAGGGCATGCAATTACTTGGACTTCAGGATCCTTAACTCTTTGACACTAACATTAATAAAATTAATTCGAGAAACTATGCCGTTGTTCAGAAATAGCACTCATTATCGTTGTGAAATTCTTGGTGTTGGCAGCAATAAATTATCATGAAACAATGACTTTAAAAATATGTTTTAAACTTTAGAGTTGCTTCACGAACATAAATTATTTAAATGAGCAATGACGAATATGATTATTTTTAGAATTAATTTTCTAGGAAATATCTGTTTTATTCAAAGCAAGTTGGGAAGGTAAGGAGGGGCTGGAACACCTCAAGATCCCCTCTGGATCCACTACTGGTTCTATTTAAGCATTTCACTAATATTTAAATGTTACAAGCCCAATTCACTCAATTCATCTACCTTAGTTTTAAGTAATATATGGTATTTACCGTTTCGGTTAGTTAAAAAAAATTAAAATTTCTTTGATAAAATATTTTATACGGGAACCGTACATCGCCATAATTCCACTCCTGGACTTGTCCTCTATTCAGTACACCAATAAAAAAATTTCAGCAATATTTACTACCATACTTTTTTCAATATTTGTGCAAATAATCCAAAGGTACAATCGGTTAAGTTAGTCTCAAAATAAGACTACATGTGTACATAGTAATGTCACGTTATTTTCCAAAATGGCAGATTTTAAACAATAGAACCTGCTAAACTGACAAAATTTGAATTTTTGTAGCAATCAGTCTAGTCGTTCTCAAAATATATTACAAAAAACTCTATGTATAAATGTCATTCTATCCTCTAAAATTGCATACCTACAAGAATTCACACTACTCAGATCAAAGCTTGGATTAATAGCTGTCGATATGCTGTTTATAAAATTTGGTTACAATCTGTTCAGTATTTCTCAAAATATGTCATAAAATCTGTGTGTTTGCTAGTCGTGCTGCCTTAAAAAAATTTCAAGCCTAATACAGTATGCACTTTTGAAATAAAATCAGGGTTAATTACTTAATTGAAGTCGTATGTTAAGCAACTACTGACGGTGTTGCAATGGGAATGTCTGACAACTCTTCGACCAAAGTAGTCGAGGTCACTGTCGTAGAAGAACAGGTCTGGACACTCGCCTATCTACCAATGTATTTTGCTTGACCCCCTTGTTGTTTGGCTGTAGTTCGTCAAGTTACCGAGAATATTGTGTTTTATTGGTGCTACAATTAGGGCGGTCGGACCCAAACTCCGCCCACTTTTTTCCGTTATTAAATTTATAAAGTAAATAAAGATTGCTGGAGGCTTTTCTTAAATTTGTGAGCGAAGGAAGTATTTCGTAAATTGATAAAAAAATACGTTTTGATAAATTAAAAGGAAGTGGGCGGAGTTTGAGTCCGACCGTCCTAACTGAAGCGCCAATAAAACACAATATACTCGGTAACTTGGTGAACTACAGCCAAACAACAAGGGGGTCAAGTTTCCAGGCGAGTGTCCAGACCTGTTCTTCTACAGCCGTGGTCGAGATAATCAATGGCGACATGACCTCCAGAACACAAAAAGTCGATAAGATGGCAGAGAATGGCTCTTAGCCAATGTAACATCAGTGATATAGTCGGCAATTTAACCTTTAACTACTTAGACATATTTTTTATTTTGTATCCACAACAATATGCGGAATAAAAATTTACTGTTATCCTGCTATACGCAAGAAGATCTTCGACACTGATAGACATTTATAGATCAAGTCGTTCTGGCAGCACGGCAGGTAGATGCAGTGACACATATCTATGGACTTTATATATAGGACGTGACCGGTAACAGAACGCCTGGAAGAAGTAATGTTCTTCAAACATGGTATGATAAAGTAACTGATCACTTTCGTAATTGTAGACCAGATGATATACACAGTTGGAACAATTAAGCTGTTGATGAATATTTGTGGTGGTTTATAGTTATTAAATGGCACAGTCGTTAATCGAATAATCTCACAAAATATGGTATCACAGATATTTGTCGGTTGGTCACGGTTATATTCGAGCGTGGTGAAACTGGTAATGACTGTACAGGAATCATGAACGAATACGTTGAAATCTCCGAAATGTATTGTATCTTCAGGCAATATAACAGAGAAATATAAGAAATTTAAACAGTGGTTTAATTAGTACATGCTACTGAGTGGGGGCGAAACACAAAAAAAGAGAGGTGAATAGTGTAACTTTACTGCAAGCCATAGGTGAAGAGGATTCTGAACTCACCGAGAAAGAACGAAAAGATTATACCATAATACTGGATGAGTCTGAGAAGTATTGTATACCGAAACCGAATACCCGCATGTGATTCAGCTGTAACCAGCAACATAGTGAGTCAATCGATCGGTAAGGGCCGATTGCGCAATCATTTTGAGTAATATCTGATGCCTCTCTGAGTGGAATGTGAGAAATTTGTATTGCAGAGACGAACATTTTGGGAAGTCTAAGGAAAAAAGTAAGGAACTCTTAAATATGTCATCAAACCTTCCTTAAGATTTTCTCTAGCTGCAAATCAATTATGTAATGCGTAAATGTAAGTTAGAATACCACACAAGGAGGATTTAATATTCTTATTTTGAATTTGTTGGTAATATTTAAGAGAAGGAACATAACTATGATGTATAGAAAATACCACACTGGTGTCTACGACATAATTTATAATCGCTGTACATTGTACTCGAAACCAATGTCGTGTTGTTAATGTCACTTTCTTTAAAAAAAAAAAAAAAAAAAAAAAAACATGGTTGCAATACCAATTTGTTACGCAAATCAACGACATATTTTTTATTTTTTAGTTTGTATGATTTAAAATTTACAGTATGCGAAACACTAAATATAAATTATAAAATCACCGTTACGTAAGTTTTGTGCATTGTAAAAGGAAAATAATACACATTTTAGTTACATTCCCAAGTCGATGCACGAGAAGAAATTTTTTTTATCGTGAGTATTGTAATAACAAATCACCTCAACTATTTCCTGACTATGACTATGCAATGCAAACGAAAAATGCTCAGATTTTACCCAAGTTACCCTTAGTTTCAACTTTCCCTCAATATTTGTAACTTGGCAACCGACCCTTTGCGACTGAAATAAAACGCTTAAGTTGTGACTGTGAGTTCGTAGACATGCGAGACAGCATAGTTATAGATAAAATAATCTGTTTCGTCAAATACAGCAACAAGCGGTATCGAGTGGTGCAAACACGGCGCGGGAGTCAGTGGCTGGAGACTCGGATAAAGTGCATTCCACGTGGAGCAGATGTGACCAGTGGATGCAGAGAGAACGCAGGCGGCAGTAAACAAAGAACAGCAGGCACCAAGGTACGACTCTGCCCTGTCAACAAAGTCTTCAGACCCAAGGACATTTGGCAGATAGTAGAAAGACTTGGAGATGGCAACAACTTCCTGTGTCAGAGCAGTGATAATGCCGCAGGAGGTTTTTTTTCTTCAAATACGGTAAGATTTCCCACTCACATGTATGCCCTGTTATCAGAAACAATGTTTCAATTGTTATGGTTTTATTTACTTTAGTGCACAATGTTAAACGAGACAGTATTTTAGGCCTACTATATTTAAGTATCATGGCGAGGAACCAGATCTCAAAATATTGTAGATGTTATTTATAATCAGACGGAATTCCTTGAGCAAAAATTTTAGGCGCTGTCACGACAATACTCAAACTGTCGCGTATGTTCGGTTCACGAGGGCGGAATGTAAAACTTTAAGTTGTAACCAAGAAAGATTTGTCGTATTAAGCTAGGTAGTAGAACTGGTGTGAATCTAGACCTACTCCATAACCACAATTCTCTTAAGATTGGAGTTAATATTATGTAGTCAATATCGCAATTTAGTAATTTCGATGACTCATAAAATTGTTGTAAAGGGTGAGTGCTTGGATAGGTACAAGTTTGATAATGGTAAGCAAGGAATCGTAAAATTCCATATAACTACATTATCTGATAACACAAAACCTGTTTTAAGGTTACCAATTATTCTACTATTATGCCTGGCAGTCCAGACAAACGTAGCAACAAAGGGGGTTAGGAAGGAAAATGTACAGGCTAAAACAAAAGTTAAAGAGCAGGTGTGAATTTCAAGATAATATTGAATCAAGGGAAATGAGGGATAATTCGGTGAACGACATAGCAATTAAAGGAACATCTGAGAAGCTTTGAAAGAAAACTATAAAGCGTTTCCTAATTAACGTCCGAATTCAAGAAGCGGCGAAATAGCCGCGGCGTCACATAATTTAGGCCAACTTATACCAAGTAAGTGTACTCCACCTAGATTGGCGCTAGCCCGCCACATCATCTCCATGGTGTGGTTCTGCAGCCTCTGGTCCTTGTCCTGATAGTCTAGTCGGCCGAAGAAGAGCCCGTCGAAGCCCATACGAGCCATGATGGATGCCGTCTCTCTCGAGTGGCCAAATGGGTCGATCTGCCAGCCGATTCTTGGCCGACCACATTCTCCAAACGTGTCGTTTAACCGTCTGGAACAGAGTTTAATAACTTCTGCTGTCAAGGAGCGAAAAGTGGAAGCAAGTAGTGAGGTAAGATGAAACACAAGTGTAGACACAGAGACTCAGCAAGCAGGCCACCTAATCACTTTGCCACGCCCAGTTTCTCAACCATTTTAATGATTTATAAACATTGGATACAATTCGACAACTCAATTCCCCACTCCGACAGCCCGAAACGAGGATACACATTGTCACATGTGGTGGGCGGGAGAGGGAGGGGCCTGTCTGCTTCATATCGACGCCCGGGGTTTGTCGTTACGTCCAGATACAACGATGTTCTAATATCTGTAACCGCAACATCACTATAGCCTCGGAAACATTATTAATGTAGGACTGTCGACCTAGTAATTGACATGTTTCAATATAACATTACAATTATTGTTATTAAATTGATAAATATGGCCTCATTACGCGATCACGTAACATTTCCGTTTAATGTATTGTGATAAAGACTCGATTAAATTTGTTCCTAACACCTACGATTGCGTATTTAATGTCACTATAGCCTTGAGATGTAATGACTTACGAAATATTACCTGCGTGATATAATCAATTAAGGTCACACAACCTTTACGAACATTTTGCAATAGCACAACACACACCAAGTGCTACTAGGCCTGAATGAGCATGGAAATTACCTTAATACTGCCCTCAATGATTTTATATACAACTCAAGATTAGATATTACGGTTATTTTGTAATAATATTAAGATTAAATAATGTATATTGCGCTGACACAGGATCAACGCCTATTTAGCTGTGAAAAGAACTAAGCACGATTCCAAAAATAAAATTACAAATTATAATGCGTTTTCAGGTAATTTTGAAGAAAATCACTGTGAATAAAGCACACACTTATCACAATAGCAGAAGAGTATGAGCTGTAATAGACTTAATAAGTTTGGGTAAATAATAGTTATCTTTGACTAGTTGCAATACTTAAACACTTATCAGCGACATATAATTGTTAGTTATCGTAATTTAATTTACTTTAAAATGCGGTTTAGACGAATTCATATGACTATACTATTAAAAAGTTCAGTTTCATATATATATAAAAAAACAAGTTTCCAACAAAAATAATTGGACTACTTTAATTCAGTGTTAGTTCAAATTTACCCATAGAAATATACGGCAGGAACAGAATAACGTGTCGTAGTAATTAAAAAAATCGATAAACATAATCATTTGTATTATAACAGATACCTTAATTTGGTCCGAAACTATTAGTTAAAATGTATGGTGAAATATTAAGTATTTTCCCATTTCAAAAGTGTGGCCATAAAATACTATATGCTACTATAATGGTGGAGATTACTATCACTGTTTCGCAACATTAAGTACGTCGATGCTCACTCTGACCTTTTTAAATAAAGTATTATAATGTGTTCTCCAACATAACAACTGCAACAATGTCAACGTTCAACTCGCTAAGGACTAAGGTATAAGACATCGGCTGACAGTGATTGTTGTTGCATGCCCATAGAGTTAAAACTACCGGAGGGCACTTGGGTATGTTACCTATACAGAAGTAAAGCGTTTTGGTTATAGTTAAATCAATAATGTACCTTACTTATTTTACAGTGGCAATTGGATTTAGCGCACATTAACCATTAATGCAACTATACTGCAGTAAAATGTCTGAAATACCAGGAAAAAATTTAACTTTGGAAAAAACCCTTGATAAGTATTTTTGCAGTTATTAGCTGGTACAAATTTGCAGGACGTTTGTGCTATCTCTACGTATTAGGTACATATTTGCCAGATGACACTTTGAAAGATAAATATTTTATATGTAGCAATTACTGCACCAGCAAAGTTAAAACATTCAACAACACCTTTCTCAAAATCTTTATTCAACCGTAAAAACAAATTCTGAGTTGTGTGTGGTTGTAGTTATGACCTCGAATGTATACGTATTAAGAGAATCAGACAAACCTTAGGCCCCAGGAGAAGTTGTCAATCGTAGACTGGTAGTGTGTGGCAGCTTCATCGTTCATGCTCCAGCCACCTCCTGTCATTTCTATCTGTCCAGAGTTGACCAGTCTCCTGTAAGTCTCTTTCATGTCATCATCTTGTTCCTTCCACCACTTCCAGAAGAAGGCCGTCTCCACCTGAATGAACCTATGTCACAGATAACCTTAAGTTAAAGCCATTTATATCAACAAACAAGGATCGTCTAGCGAGCAATGACAAGTTTTGAACCAATAATTTTAGTTAAAAGGATGCACAAACGTTTCAACTTAAATTATAAAGGCAATAGTTTCACAGCATTAGATATGTAACAGAACTTAAAACTCTGTCAGCCAGCAGAGAACGTGAATCATCAAACACACAGACAAGTAAATTTACAACTGCCATTAATTGAATCAGACCTTTACGACGCAAGATAAACATTATTTTATAAATAAGAATGTTTTTATTGGATATGGTATTTACACTCTCTTGTATAACGCGAAATAGCTACTCCGCTTTCGACACATCTGATTCTGTAGCTTTAAAACACTGGGACTATTACATGGCTATTTTTTTTATGAAACGGATTGTTATAGACGCCTTGCATTCTACACACATAACAGCAAACATTAGCATTACGGATCACAATACAAAGTGTAATCAAAAACACTGCACACAGAAAATACACCAAGTAAGAGCAACATTGGCCAACAGAATCGTAAACACACAACTACACCGAAGTCTGCGCGCTTCTCCTTAGATGCTGAGTAAGTCATAGACAACATACAGAAAGAATTAATAAAACTCACCGTTTAGAAGAATCCTTGGTCAGTTCACTAACAACTGAGTCGATGATGTACTGTACGCCAGCATTTTGGATGTTGTCAAATTCTAAAAAGACGAAAGACATCAATAATGAAGCTCAGTACACATTTTATCGTACATTTAAGAACACGCTGTATTTTATAACGATATTACTAAATATATGTTTTATACTGAAATTATAAATATTTTCCTTGAGCTATACTAAATGGTACAGAATCTCTTAAATAAGTTTTGTGGATTGGTAAACTCCAAGCTGACCAAAACATGAATGAAACAAAACCTATGCATTTCAAACACCGTGCCACAACTCCATGTTCACTTCCAAAAGGAATAATTGATATGTTAAACATGTTTACCTTGTAGAAATAGCTCGCCACAGATAAGACTTGAACATAGGGGTTTCATCTGTGATTTTCAGATACGTAAAGGCACTAAGTGTTTCCGAAATGAATATTGAAGCTACAAAGACCAGCAGGTGTTCTGCGATTATGATTTCCAATGCAATAGTCTTTAAGTTTGATGTTTCATAAAAATCCTTCATATCTTTAACTTAAGTAATTACTTATTTTATGTTATGCATATAAATTGTAAACGGATAGTGGCAATGCTAAGGTAAGAAATATACCGTAACTGCCACCAAAATCAAATGTGCGTTATATTTCTCCGTGCGATCAATGCGTAAAAGATTTCATTTTTTTAAAACGGAAGAAAAATGGTTTCGAATTCTAGTGCATTGTCTAAAAGTGAATTTAGAATCCTCCCTGAATTAACATAATGTTATAACACCAATGAAGAAAAATGTGTCATGCAGAATAAGTCCTAAGAAGGTGTGGGAATAAAATACGTGAGTGAATATCTGGCACAAATACTTTTGGCAAAGAAATTGTATTCCACAAAAGACAAAACACAATAAAAAGGAAAACATGGCAAATTATGTCAAGATGGCGGTCACAATGAGGGAAGAGCAGTAATCAAAATAATTTAATGTCAAAGATTACAACGTCGTATCGTAGTGCATTATAAACTCATTTTTACATTCATAAACAATTTGACATGCCGAAATCTTTAGCATGGCAACTTACAACTTACGCATAAAATGACGGAACGAAGTTGCCTGCAAAAATACAATAACATTTAATAATTTGATGTGATAAGAAAGCTTCCTGTCATAGAGTAAAAAAAAAAAATCGTATATCACAATCTTATATGAAAAGTCAATTCTACGAACGAGTGGACTTTTGTGACTGTTCTGTTTACATAGATTTTTGAGGTTCACAGTGTATTACTGTTTGGTTTCATGAACACAGTTTGATCTTCACTCGTTAATCCGTTTGGTTTAAACACCGTTGCGCAAGCAAGTACGTAATATTTAATTTATGAAATAGCCTGAGCTCGTTCGAGGAAGAGACGAGAGGAAAGGTTCAGAATCCTGTCACAGCATGAAGAGTACGTGTGACTCACTTACTTCCATAATAGTACTGGTCGACAGTCTTGAGCCAGCCGACGTCATCGTGCGAGTGAGGTACAAGGTGGACGTTCAGCATGCCTGACTTTGTCTTCGGGCAAGACTGAAACAAACCACAACGTACACTTTACTCTTTCAGCTAAATATTCTTGCCTTTAATTACAGCAGAGATATAGATGGGTAAATGTCACGTCGCCAGCCGAGTCAATACAGATTTAACCAGTGTCTTGACCAGGCACGTTAAGGGGAATGGTGTGCCAAAGCAGAGAATTTTCACAATTTTCGACATAACTTTTTCGCCTCGCTTATTATCGAAAAGAAAGGTTCGACAATCCGGGAATTATACTTTTGTACAACTTATTACATTAGTCACAAACTGTCTTATTTTTGGAGCAGTGACGGCAGGTAGGAAAAAGGAGACATTTTTCCTATCTGCCATCAGTGCTTCAACCATAACACAGTCTGTGACTATGAAATAAAGTAAGAAGGTGTACAAAAGTGTAATCTACGGATTGTCGAGCCTTGATTTTCTATAATAAATGAGGGAAAAATATTTATGTCGAAAATTGTGATTATTTTCTGCTTTGGTGCTCAATCCCCCTTAAGGGAAGAGCATTAGCTACGGACTTAGTGAGGAAATACACCATCATCCAGAAGGAGTGATTTCAAGAATCCTTGGGAATCCGAACTTATGATGTCTGCACAAAACAAATTGTTTTGAAGTGATAGTCTAGTGAGACACTACTGTGCTATTTCACTTAACCAAATAACGTAACAAGAAAATAAGTGCAATGATTGATAGCTTAACTTTCAAGCAAAAACAACATTAACATATTTGATTCAGATGTCTTGAACATTGTATTCACAAGAATATAAACACAGGTTGTATGAAAATAATGAAGGTGAAGGCGGCAACTATTATGATGACGACCTATACTGCGGGTAAATGAGCGTACGTAAAATACATAACAGAGTCAATCCTGCAATCGTCATTGTCACGAACTGAGATTTTCAATGTAGAAACTAACTTATGGGCGGATGTTATGCTGTCAGGTCGACGTGTTGCTGCCAGTGGTTGGTCGTGATGTAAAAGTTTCGGCGCGGTTTCGTCACATCAAAGGACAGACGTCTTTTAACAACCATCGCCGCCCGATAGATGACGCTTTGCATCATTTTATGTGAGATACGAAAATTGTCAACTTTAAGACATGCGGCAATGCTCAAGCGCAGACGTAAACCTGCGGATATAAACATTATAATAAGATAAACTTGTTTCCGAAAATATGTTACATACATAAGAATACGCCTCAAAAAGTACTTAAGTTGTTATATTAGTATATAAATTGAAGAAAATTATCAATATCACATGAATAGTTAATAACAAGTAATAAATCATAAGTTTGTGTGGAATCATCTAAACCGAAATAACATGAAGTTAATAGTGTATGTGTAACAATTTATTACAGTATGCCTATTAAAAAATGTTATAGTCAAGAAATTACAAACTTCTCATTTGTTTATTCGCATAAATTATCATTGCTTGTGAATTTAAAATCAGAAACCTTTGTCATATACAGTACAGCTTAAGAAAAGTTTGAAAATCTAAATTAATATACATAAATGCAAAATAGTTCTACCAGTTAATTAAAACAAGTTAATAAATTTGGTTACGTTTATTGTGCAGATCAACAATACATATTCTAGAGAACATATTGAGGTGTGGTGTTATCCCTTTGGTAGGATTTTCCATTTATATATCGTAACACTACTTCATTAAAACTAATAAAAGTGCCGTCTTATATCGCTTTAAAATTTCGCAAATGCAGTAACACGTAGTCATTAGCGAGTGAGAAATGTTGGTCAGCGCTCAACATCGAGGTCTGTAAGCGCTGGTGACGGGTGACATGAGGTGAGTATGGAGCGGCGCCGGAATGAAAGGGCGGGGGAAACGGTAGACCCACGAGAAAACCCGCCAACAAGCGAATCGTCCGGCTCGATTCCCACGTGCGAAAATCCGGATACCGACCTCGCCGGGAATCGAACCCGGAGCGCCTTGGTAGGAGGTGAACGGTCTGACCATTAGGCCACCGCGGCCCCCTCATATAGTCATGACATTTTATGAATGCATTACCAGGTAAATCCTAAATGGCGAGCCGGTATTAATAAGTTACTTATTAAATCTGCGCTAGTTTAGTCAATATCATAAAATACATGATGAATTTATGAGTTTATGGCGAGGTGATTTGTTTCAGCAGAAAGCTTATTTAATGTACTTAACACGTGTCTCTAAAATAACCCAATACTCCAAGCATGGTTTATGCCTCGCCTTAACACATTACTATAATATATCCAGATAACGTGTTTGTGTATGAAATGAGTTTACAAAATGAGACCGGCGTGTAGAGGGTCTGTGGCCAGGGCAGCGGGCTGGCTGATGAAGGGATGGCTGCACTGTAGTACTGCTGGGATGTGGGTGAGGGGAGCGACGGGGAATGAGGAGGCCGAAGTTGCTGGACGAGAAAGGCAGGTGCTCACGCAGGAATGCTAAGTGTCCGCAGGCCGTCATAGGAACGTAGCAGTTGATGGCAGACTGCTTGCTGCTCGCACCCAACCAGAGGGGATCCTGTGTGTATTGATTATGAACCCGGGGGGGGGGGGGGAGGGAGAGCTGGAGCATGGTAGCCTTCAGCGTGAATATTACCGTTACACTTCCCTAGTCCTGTGTGCCTGACCTTTCTCTAATCCAGTACCATACACGGTCACTCTGTGCTTTACACTAATTTATGAAGAAAATCACAAATTAATAATTGCAAGATCATTTGTAATTACCTTGTTCTCGGTGTATTGTAAAGTGAAAAATCTTCAGCAATAAATATGGAAGAAGGAATTAAGATAAAAGTGAGTAAATTTGTTAAATCTGCTATAATATTAAACTTAGATCAGAGGGCCAACGTGAGTAATGGAAACACTCCAAAGATACATCTAAGCGTAATTTCGTGATTATATTACGAAATCAGTGATGTAAGACTGGACTGAGCATAATGCCAGTAAGTAAAGACAATTAATATGATGCATCCTATTACCAAATGAAGAAATACTAAAATATAGTTGTTCTTTGATGTCACTGAAGATGTTCACATAGCATGTTATGGATACGAATAAATAATAAATCACTTGTACTCTATTGGTCGACATTCATCCTAAGGAGTTCTTCGAGCCTTTGGAAGGTTAGCGGCTGCTGGAGGTAACAGCTCTCGTACATGCTCAGCTTGACGTAGGTTCAGTGACCTCGGAGGCTAACGTCTAATTGCACAAATACTGCGGTACATGAAAGACTACTATCGTGCTACGTTTTGCCGCCAGAATTACACTATCAAATCAGCGGAGTTAATGCGATATCTTCGGGCACTTTCAATACTAAATTTACTGTCGCGTGGGAATCATTCCCATTTTCTGAATCCTCCGTCAATGTGCAGATACAAACTTTAATAATACCCTCAGTATAAAATAGCTGGTTTGTTGGATATCCGCCACTGAGAGTGAATTTGGTATAATCACAGAAAACTCACAGTGACATAAAAGGACTAAGAACGAGAAAACGATCATCTGTGTTGCAGTGTTTATTTGTGTTGTTCAAGTCTCATCCATAGCTGCCACTATTGTCGTTCTTCTTGATTGCTCCTTGTTTTTGATTATTTTTGTTTCCATGGTTTACCTACTATGTTCTTATTTCGGAATTATTCGTATGTTTGTTGACCACGTCAATTTACGGCTTCCTTGAATTGCTTCTTTCGTATTTTTGATTTTCATTTTCGCGTTCTTAGTCATAGGTAATTCTGAGTTTTCTGCGACTCAGCAACGTTCACTAGCGATGGCTCGTATCCAACAAAACTCTTCAGTTTGTTATACGCTCCTATTGTAAATATCATTCAAATTAGTGTTTCTGTGATCTTTTCACTTAAGATCATGCTTCCCTGGTTTTGCTGCTTTTGCGATAATTATTTTTTAAAGCTTATACGAAACAAATATCACAAGATTATTTGACAGTTTTGTCAATTTTTTTTCCTGTGACGGATAAATTTTCAAGACAAGGAACCTTACAGTTTCGACTAATAAGTCAATTACTAACCGAAATTTACTTAGTTATTTTATTAGCTTAAATTATAGTATTTACTCTCTTGAAACAATTAGCTTGCTGGCATGGTGAAACCAATTCGTAAAAAAGCTACCAAACATATTTTTTATATCTGTTCTCATTTAGGTTTAATAAATCTCGGAAATAATAGAAAGAGGAAGGTATGGCCTTAAGTTAGGAGACATCTGTGGTAATGTATTAACAATAAATTTAATAATATGCTCTTGCACTATTTTTATTGGTAGTCAAAGTTTAAGAAATTTACTTTAAATTATCTTATAAACCATAAACGTTCTAACCTCGATTATTACGATTGAGACCTCAAATACTATTTATTTAATTTAAATTTTAATTAAGAATTTTCAGACAGAACAATGGCAATGCGTGACACTTTGATAAACTCTTTGATGCCTGGGAGACACCCTAGCTTTCTGTGTTTATTTGTGTTAAATTCAGAAAAGGTAGGTTAAAAGACAATTGTAAATAAAAAATAACATTTAATAACTAATAACGGAGTAGTGATTAATAATTGTACATATTCACATTATGCCATTAATTTGTTAAGTTTAAAATTATTACAACATAAAAATAATTAATTTACAATACACTTAACACTTAATGAAATGTATAATATCACGAGTAAAATTCATAAATTTCATACTTAAAGTAGATCTCTTACCATATGAAGTTAGAAAATAACTAGGCAAACATGTTCTAATATTTGTTTAACTTTTTTAACCCTTTTACGAGACCTTCTTCCTTCAGAGTAGCTTGTCATACAACTAGGTCCAACTCCTCTGGAATATTCACTCTACTGTCCTGAGTTAACCATACCTTTGCAACTCATCAACTCAAGAGTCATGTCCTTGTACGGAAGTACTGTAACTCATTTCGTATGTGCATTTACCTCTAAAAGAATGTCTCATCTGCTCTGAATCGTGGTCTCTTGGGTGTTGACACATCCGTTTTTGGTCATGCCCACTCTAAACAGTTGTACACACTCTGGGTCATACTCCGTTTGTGAATTACTACATATCCTCAAAGTTCTGCGTACTCTCGCAAACGGCGCATCCTCCTGGGTTATGCACACTTCGGGTAATATCACTTCCCCTTTGAGTTATTGCAAGTTCCGTGTGAGTTTTTTATCTTGAGAAAACTAAATATATGAAAAACCACGCATCGAATTTATAAACGGGAAGATATGTGTCCAATATTTTTAAAAATGCTATGCAACTATACCATTGTAGTCCCACTGATCGTCTACCGCAGAGTGGAAGGGGGAGGAGGTATAACAACATTGGAATATTTGATACAAACCTCCAATTTTATTGCACATTCGGATTCTCTGGGGAACAAATACGTGTCTTTTGTATTTACCTTTTTTTTTATCACGTGGTAAACGGAGCTGTAACTCGACACAAAACATAACTTAGTTTAAAAAAAAATGGTATTATCTCAAGAAAAATTCAGTGTATAAAAATAAAAACAGATGTGTTCAATAATTTGCATAACCACTTGTTTTAGGTGAGTCTATTTGCCTCTTGCCAACGGGGTGATTTATTAATGTGAGTCCCCTTGCCTCTCGCTATCTGGGTGCTTACTTGATTCACAGTTAGTGCTCAAAATTGTCGCAAACATTCCGATGCACTTATTTATACGCACGTGGAATGATTCAACACAACTGAGAAGTGTTTCCGGTGTAAGTTTCCGACATGCTTTGGCGAACTATGTTATCGCGTGTTCTTGGCACTTTATTGCAAACATCACACGTTAAGCAACCCCACAAACAAAAGTCTGCCGGAGTAAGATGGACATCTTGCTGGCCAAGACAATGCACAGCCTCTTCTGATCCACCGACGACTGCACAAGCGATCTAATACTTCCCATACTGCTATAACGTGCTGGACAATCATCGTGTTGAAAACGTTGTGTTTGTCGCAAGTCCAAGGAAAGGTCTTCAAGCTATACTTCAAGATCGTCCTTCAAGAATGTTCGATATTTATCACCATTTAAGTTGTCATAAATTAAAGAGACCAATGAGTTTGTAGTTTATCACCCATTATTTCAAACCGAACATTTACATTCCACGGGCGCTGATGACCAACCTGTAACCAATGTAGGTTTTCCACATTCCAGTAATGCATATTGTGTTGATTAATTTCACAATGGTTCGTTTAAGTTGACTAGTCAGAGAACAATACATACTCTAACAAAATTGGATGTTCCTCTGTGTTTGCTGAAGCGATCACTGGCAAAATGTTTCTTGGTTATCATAATAATTTCCATGAAATTTCTGATGAAGGAACGTATGAAATGGATGATATTTTCTGTGTTTCAAAATATGACAAACATTAGTCTTACTAATTCCCGATCCACGACTTCATTGCTAAGTGGAAATGTGTATGTTATAATTCACTGCAACTAATATCGCAATTTAATTATTCTCTCCACAAACTGTTCTTCGACGGTTCGTTATGTGTAGTTGTACAGTTCCTTCTGTGTAAAACTATTGAATAACGCAGAAAAAAAGCATGTGACCACAGCTTGTTTGGAAAACATTGAGCAAAATGGGTTACAGTATTATCGACATTCTGGCCACTTTATCCGTAATGTAAATTTCAATTTCTTCCTTTATCGCGAGTGCCTCCTGCATTCTAACCAATAACGCAGCAACGAAATGAAAGAATGTAAAAATTAGGGACGACGTGCGCGTAGTGAAATCAAGTGATATAGTTATTGAATGATTGTTTCCAAACAGCTTAAAATTTACTTCCCGAACTCCACGCCTTGGTTACAGCGCCATCTAAACATAAAGAAATAGTGTTAAATGGGGTGCAAATTCACGCATTTCCAACTTCCCCGTGCTAACTATCGATTTTCGTCAATTAAGCGTCATATATTACGCAACGAAAAATATGATAAATACAAAAGCTATATTTCCCGGATAATCCGGATCTAGAAAAAAAGTGGAGGTTTTCGTTAAGGATTTCAAAGTTCTCCCCCCTCCCTTTCCCAGGGTGTGCGGCATGGAGTCGACAATGGTATCGCTGCATAGCATTTTAAAAAGGTTGGACAACTTTATTATTTATTTTATCCGATGCATTATTTTTTACATATTTCGTTGTCTCAATATAAAAAAATTCGATCATGCTCACTAGGGGTAATGATTAGGTAATCCCTGGATCACGAATATTTTTTTGAAGTGGCTCATGTACACTGAGAGATACTCAATCTGGTCAAAGATAAACGTTGGGTTATGCTACAACTGGGAAGTGTTAGAAGCTCTCTGGGTCATGCTTCGTAATATTTCCATCCAATATGACGCTCACTCTCACATTCCACATTAGTCATGTTCATTTTGTGAAAAGGTACATCCAATTTGGACATGCTCCATTTAGGTAATTGCACATATTACTTGGTTTACACTCCCTGTGGTAATAACAAATATCTACTGCATATTTCACACTTTGAGAATTGGCATATGTCCTCTGTGTTTAGCGTACTCTTGGTAGTGTCACATCACGATGTGTCATGCGTTATTAAAGTAATCGCTTGTCCGCCTGGGACATGGTTACTTAGGATAGTAAACAATATTTCCTGAGTAATACACACTCACGCAAGTGGCAAATCAATCTCGTTTTGAGAAATGCTACATTTACCTGGTAATGACACATATTACCTAGGTTAGGACCACATTGGTTAAAATATCCGTTAAGCCATGCACATGACTGGTATTAGCGCATTCCTCTTAGGTTATGCTCACATTTGGTAGAGTCATATATTGACACTGTATTAGTAAATCTGATAAAATGCATATCTTCCTAAGGTTATGCACTCTCTGGGAAGTTGAACATATATTCTTGATCATGACTACTTTGGGTAATCGCACATATATTCTGTTCTTACAGACTATGGTTAGTAACATTTATCCCATGGGTCATTCTTACTTTCGATAACTGCACATATTTATGTCATGTGCAATGTTGGCAATGGTGTGTCACTGCTGGACAATTCTAATGCTAGGTAATTTATACATATTACCTGGTTCACTTATACTCTATGAAATCGCATACATCCTCTAAGTAATTATTTGTGAGTAATGATACACGCTGGGTAAGGCTCTTCTTTGACAAATCCTCCATGGGTTTAAGGTTATTTCGGGCAGTCGCATGATTCTTTGTGTAATATGCCTGGTATTAGCACATTCTCTCTCAGGCGTGCTCACTCTCGATAATGGCATAGTTACTCTTTGTCATTATGCACTTTAATAGCCTATAAGATTCTGGGCAATGCTTCTTCTGCAAAATGTCATATTCCTTCACGGTAATCCTTATACTGTATAGTAGCAGCACATAATTTTTTGGGTCATGCTGAAAGAAGTAAATGGCACATTTTCTCTGGGACAAAAAAAATAGTTTTTAGTAGTGGCACATCACCTTTGCATCATGCTTACTATGGTTAATGGGACATTCTCCTAGGCCATACCCATTCTGGGAAATGGCAGAACATACCTGCCATGCTCACTTTGGATAAAGGCACATATCCAGTTGATAATGCTCGCTCTTCGTAACAGCTCATAAATTCGTGGTCAAAAATATTATTTGTAATGTCATGTATCCCATCGGCAATGCTTACACTTTTTAATGACATAGCTTGGGACGTGCGCACACTATGAAATGGCACATATATGATTGGTCAGACCCTCTCCAGATAAGATCACACTCCTCCTCCTTGGTCAAGATATCTTTGTGTAGTGTACTTCCAACCTATAGGAGGTGTTAACTTAAGTTTTTGGCACTTAATTTTGGGCGATAAATTACTCTGGGTAATAAGTCGAATGCCCTGGCTCAAATTCACATTTTTAAAAGTCGCATAACCTAGGTGTTCACTCAGAGTAAAAACACATTGTCCCTTAAATTACGATCTATTTTGTTAATAGCATATCACTTCTGGATAAAACTTATTTTAGGTAATGTCCCATATTCACTGGGCTATTCACAATCTGGGTAATCGCACCTATCGTTCGGTCAAACGAACTGTGAGTAATATCGTATGGCAGGATCATGCACACACGTGTTAATGGCACACACGCCCTTGTTTATTTTCACTCTGGTCATACGTGCTTTGGGAAGCATATATACCCTCTATGCTTTGGATGACTCTGGGTAATAACATAGTCCTCTTTGTTCCTGCTGTATTTTGGTAACGGCACATTCTTTCTGAGTCCCGCTTATTTTGGGCAGCTACATAAATCCACTGTTCAGTCTTGGTAATGACTTTTACCCCTAAGCATCATGCACATTCTTGGTAATGGCTCATCTTCTTTTGTACATGCAATCTTTTGGTAACGGCACATTCTCCTGTGTTATACATTTTTTGAGAAGTAGCAAGTTTCTCATGTATTTTGCTTATTCTATACAATAGCAGATGGCACTTAATTTTTGTTTGGCAAATCCCAGTCATTCATGCTCGGTCTGGGGTTTTTAGGTAATGGGATGTTACATATTGCATAGATCGTGCTTAATATGGTAATTGCACATATTCCTTGTGTAAAATTCAACCTGGTCTATTGTTCTGACACGGCAATGGGACATACCCTGTTATTCATGTGATTGTGAGTTTTGGAATATTTATTCTGGATTTTACTAGCGTAGGATAATCTCTCTATGTATACAAATGAATGCTGACTGACTGACTGACTGACATATCAAAATGCTTCCCAAACCAACAGACCTAGAATCGTGAAATTTTTTGTGGGGGTTCCCCTCAGGTCGTAGGCGAGCACTAAGAAGGGATTTTTCGAAATTCGACTTCTAAGGGGGTGAAAAGGGGTGAAATGTGTTTCCGAAGGAACGTCGATAGAGCTCGAACCCGACGGCATATCGTCGTGATTTTTACTTTAATAGGACACTCGTAAAAATGTATATTAGCCAATTGAAGGATTTTTCGAAATTCAACATTTAAGGGAATGAAATGACCTTAAATGTGTTTCCAATCAACTATCGATATCTATCGAACCCTTCGGGATAGATAGTTGATATTCACTTCAAAATATTGCTTACGAAAATATCCAAAAAGTAGTTTTAGGTTTTTTGAAATTTGACCCTCAGGCAGTAAAAAGGGGCAAAATGTGTTTTTTATGAATCGTCTATATCTTCGAAACACAATTGGCTATCGTCATGATTTTTACTTTAATGGGTTATGTATACAAATATCTTTGACAGGACTCCAAGACGTTTCTAAATTATTTAATTAAGGGGTTGATAATACGTGAAATGTGTTTTAGATTATCCCTCCGTATCTAATAGAACCATTCGAGATATCGAAGTGCTCTTTGCTTTAAATTGATGCTTTTGTAAGTAACCCGAGTACCATTAAAATATATTTTCCGAATTGGGCCCTAAACCGGTTAAAACAGGGGTAAAATGTGTTTTCGATTCTCTATCGATGTATATCGATCCCAATGATTTTTATGTAGCGACGTCATTTTTGTTTATGATTGATGCTTACTCAAATACATGAAAAATATTTTCACGAATTTTCGAAATTCCCCACCTAATGAGGTGAAAAGGGGTGAAAAGTTGTGAAAAGTGTTTACAATTAATCGTCGATATAGCTTGAACCCAGCGGGCTAAAGTTGTGTTTTTCACGTCCGCGAGACATCAATAACGTATTTTAAAACGTGATTAAAGAGTTTTTAGAAATTTACTCTCTTAGGTGGTGAAAAGACCATGAATGTGTTTTAGATAAATCCTCGATATCTATCGAACACGTCGAGATATACAATTAATTTTTGCTTCAGGATGATGATTACAGAAATGATTGCAAACAGTTTTAAGATTTTTCGAAATTCGATTTCCCAGTACTGTGTAGGGGTGATATGTGTTTTTTTAGTGAATGACCGATTTTGATTCGACTGATTGGCCTGGCGATGTGATTTACACTTCAGTTGGATACTTATACAAATGTCTAAGATGTGAATCTAAAATATTTCAAAATTCGTCCCCAAAAGGGTGAAAAAATACAAAATTTGTTTTCCATCAACTCACGATAACTATCTAACCAGTAGTGATAAGTGCAGTTCGCTTTCCACTTAGGTTCCTCTACATCAGCTGACATATCGTCGGTATACTGCCAAAAGTGATTAAGTCATGTATGTTATTTTGTTTAAAATCACTATTGAATTGTAGATATTAACAAAAATTTGGTAAGGTACTATACTATGACACAACAGTACGAAACAACGAATAGACTTTACACTTGGGCAATTGTTCGTGAACAACATATACATATTCCTAGCATTTTTATAATTTTAGCTCATTTTGACTTGGTCACTATTGGCAGTAAACCGACAATATATCATCTCACTAATCTCAAGTTTGGGGTACCAAATACTTTACCGCGAAACCTTTACCCACTGAAACTTTGCAGTGGCATTTAAGTTAAAGTGAATATTTTGAAAATATATAATTGAGAGCACCGTCACCAATGGTTGTGAACAGGGTAAATCAGATGTTTTTCATTCGATTAATCTCTTACCTTAGGTGTCTGTAATTACCCCACAACCTCAAATTGGTAGGGCTACAAATAAGGCCCAAGCGAAGTCGCTGTTAGTGGCAGGGACAATCTTAAGACTGCTTTTCGCGTGGACAGTTATAGCTACTTATCCTGCTGCAGAATTAGTTCAACATCTAACACTTGATGAATGAAGTACCAATCTTGTACACAAAGAGGTATTTTAATTAAAGTAAACATTACCAGTTACGAATAATACTCGCGAGCAAAGCCGCGGGGGACTGCTAGTATTGCATATAATACCTGGGTCAGGCAATACTTGGATTATGACACATATCTCTTGGGTCATGCTCAATTTGGGTAATGACACATGTCTCGTGAATTAGGCTTACACAGGTAAATGGCACACATGCCCTGTATCATCTTCACTCTAGGCGATAACATATCCCTTCCGGGTCAAATTTATAGTTAGTGTAATAGTACTTATCCCCTGTGTCTTGCTTGCCACGGTAATGACACATCGCCATGAATCTTGTCCACGCTATTTAATGAAAAGTAATTCCTGGGTCATACTCACATTAGAGGTTGGCACAACCTCCTGGTTCAAACTCACTCTGGGTAATGCACATAACTAGGCCATGTTTACTCAAGGTAATATCACTAATCAGCTGTGTCATGCTCACTTTGGATAAGGGAACATTTCCCCGTGATCATACTTGCTCTGAAAAATGACACAATTTCCTTGGACATGCTTACTTTAAGTAATGGCACATATCATGTCTTATTTTGTCCACAACGTGCAACTTTACAAATTACATGTCCCACGCTCTCTCTCTTGATTAGGTTACGTAACATTTAAGCCACGTACATAGACACTAGCAGTTTTAGAAATTTAGAGGTAGAAAGATTCACATACAAATCTTTGTAAATAAGGAATAGCAGTCTGCTGTCCGGCAATTTCTGTAACTTCTAAACTGCTGCCACCAATGGCAACAGTGCAGAGACAATGGAGTGAGAGATTTTGGTCAGCGCGCGCTTAACATCGAGGTCTTCAGCGCTGGTGAGGAGTGACATGAGGTGAGTATGGAGCAGTTCAGGAATGAAAGAGCGGGGGAAACGGGAAATCCCCGAGAAGACCCGCTGACCAACGGCATCGTCCGGTACGATTCCCACATGCAAAAATTCGGGGACCGACCCCGCCGGGAATCGAACCCGGATCGCCTTGGCGAGAGGTGAATGGTCTGACCATTCGGCCACCGCGACCCCCAGAGACATAATATATGGTAGGTATTTTGTTTTTGTAATTTTAAATTTAGGCATACCTGGTTGCCAAAGAAAAGGAGCGCGCTGTCTGAAAGTTTGAACATCGCCGGAATTACTACAATTCAATTGAGCAGTGGACGGGCGCTGGGAATACGAGATATTTACAGGTAGCAAGTTTTGTGTTTGACGAGCCAGGGACTCAAGTAGTATCATTGTGTTTGGGCAACATTTGGATTGCTACCATTGAAGTCAGCAGTGCTTTGGCACTATGATAGCTTGATATTCAAATGTATCAAGTTTTGAGTGAGCTGTAAACAGTAGCCAAATAAGAACAGAGTACTGTCCGGGAGTATGCACAACACTTAGATTGTCTTCATACAAGTCACCAATGCATAGACTCTGCTATCTGCACATATTTGGGAGAAGAAACTTTTGGGCAAGATAAACCTGGTAGTTATGTTATGTCAACGTGCTATCCATTCATTTTAACGTTTTCTGGATTGCTATCATCAATATCATAAATGATTGCGCTAGAAGGGCTATATTCTGAGGGGTAGTATGTTAAGGAAAGACGTATATACGAACCAAAGCACAGACGTGTTCTACATGAGATTTTGGGTAGCTCCTGAACTGCTACTATATAATTAAAAAATGGTAAGACAACAGGAGCGATAGTATTTATAAGTATAAATATTTGTGTAACATGTACCTGGTAGTCAAAAGTTGGAAGTGTGCTCTCTGGAAGTCTGTGTAACACTGTCCAAGTTAGCAATGCATAGGATAATGATTCATGCAGAATTAGAGCGTTTAGGATAAGCTGTACTTGGCAGCTAAATAACTGCAGTGATCTACCCTGGAGCTCGGGAGACTCATCGATAGTTACCATTCAGGTCAGATATGCAGAGACACTGGTAACAGTAGATATATAAAAGTAGGAAATTTTGGGTAAGATGTACACCGTAGCCAAATAATGTTTTCGAGCTGTCTGGGAGTATGGTAATTCCTGTACAGCTGTCACGCAAATAGGCAATGCATACACTGGGAACATTTGAAATGTATGGGTAGCAAGTTATAGGTAATACATACCTGGTAGCCGCATAACTGCTGCCTGCTTAGCGGGAGGGTGGGAAGACCCTGGATGGCTCCCAACAATGTTAATATAATAATCACCAGCATGGCGACGTGATCAGCGAGGCACGGATCACATACTGACGAGAATACAATCAAACAAATTACAATAGGCCAGTATCTGGAGTACCTGCTGATTGCTGTCAGAAAGATAGCACCGTAAGGTCACATCACACACCTTCTTAGTTGTTGGTGTTGTTTACTAACACTTATTAATGTGTCATGTTCCTCAGCTATTTCTGTTATCACGAGAGATTATCAGTAAGTACAGTACACTGGCAACTTATATGAGGCCACAAAAGTCGATTCAGTTTTTAAACGAACTGCCTAGTGTGTGACTGGGTTCTCCGTGAGAGGACACAAAATGTCTGAGTAATATGAAGAATTTTTTTTTGTTTAAGTATCATATATACTTAATACATCTTAAAATTTTACTAATGTTGTGCTTCATTGTAATCAACAAAGAAAACTTGGTTACGTTTTTATTAATATTAGAAAAATTTAACTTCATTTCAAAGATATTTGTGATATTGCAAAATTAATATAATATTTTTTGCGATAATACACGCACTGAATTCTTAATTAAGACTTGGATAAAATGTATACAAACTTAAGACATACGTAGTTATTTAAACTTGTAATTCGTAAATACATACATAAGCGCGAGAGAAAGTAAGTCATGCTCACGAATGAGATATGATGTGACTGTTCAAGTGACCCAAATACGTTTGTTGTCATTTGTAAATGATCAGCAACACCTGGGCCACAACTACAAACCTTCGTAACTATCTCTTTTTCCTCATAACAATTTTAGGTATACTGTTTTTAAGGATACTTTCTAATAAATTGGTGCTATAAGAGCCAAATATGATGTTTTGAATGCTTTTCTGCGAAAAGTTTGTTGGCACATGGCTCGAGTTAAGTGTAATCATATTATAGCCATATATTGTATCTGAAAACTCTATGGTTTTCTTTCGCCACTTTAAGTTGCTCCATTCAATTTGTTTCTTACTATCAAGAAATGAGCTCTTGATAATTCACAGCACTATACGTCTTCAAACTACTTCCAAACACTTATTCCTTCAGTGAGAATCAATTAGCATGTGTGCAGATATAGCTGTACACATTTCAATATGTTCGTATCTCTGTATATTGTGTTTTCATTGTTAGTTGTGTCATATAAATTTAACTCATATCCACACTTGTAACATCTAGAAGTGATATAATCCCATATAGTCTTATTAGAACATTTTTTTACTTGCCTTGTATCGTCACGCTTTACAACTTTTACTGAAATTCTAGTTACAGTGTCTGATCAAATGTCTTGATTCCGATGTCGCATTTTCCAAACTGCTCTTATAATAATCAAAAGTTGCTCATGGCATCATCATTGCAGCATTACTCGAAATGTAGGACCAAAATCATCACAACTTTGTTGCTTAGCGTAGAGAACACACCTTTTCTTACACATTTTTACGGCCTTTTTAAATTGTCAGTATGTGCAAACTCTCGCTGTCACTTAACTCACCTGTATGATGTACGCGATAGGTTCATCATACATTTGCTCATGCAATGAGTGTCTCTTTGCATGGTGAACATACACAAGTGTATTATCAGAATAGTTGCATTAGTGTCAATGAGGTGCCATCAACAATCCTCTTGAACTTTCTACGATCGGTACCAAGGTCCCCGTTAATTCTGTTGAATCATATTGAACCTTAATACATTCCAAACCACTACCACACAACAACAGTAACTTGGTCAAATAATGCCAACGATGTAAAAGAAAGTAAAAGGTACAGCTATAGACGACGTGTATGGAGTAAATGTTTTCAAGAAACGGTTCCAAAGTTTAACATACAATTATGTATATTTAATGCTGTATTCAATTTACCATAAATGACAACTTCAATACTTGTATTAAAATATGTTAATATATTGTATTTCGGTGTGCTAAAATCTTACTTTTGTTGCCGTCACAACTCAAAATACTATTTAATCCCATCTGACTACATACAACATCGCAAGTTTTACAAGAGGTAAAAGAACCTTCTATGATTTCACTTGGGTCATCCCTGTGTAATACATTTACAGAATATGAGAGACTACAGGTAACGTAAATATTATTCAACCCTCAATAGTTAGTTATTGCAAAGTATGGCGTGGTTAAACTCTAAAATGAAACTTGTAAAGTATCACTGGCAAATAAAATGAATATTAGCGTGTTTGCTAGACGAAGAAGTGATTAGATAGTGATAATGAAGATGATACTGGCTCTCACAGATATCTCCTGTGAATAATCAGTAATGCAAGACGCTGGAAAATTACCAACATATTGTCACCAACGTGAGGGAATATGTACTAAATATCTTATTGATTGAGTACTTTAATTAATTACTTCAAATGTGAAAGGTGAATATAACGCAACAGAATGCTGAATCACAATTAAAGTGGTAGCAGTAAGTAGTCGA
Organism: Medauroidea extradentata; assembly: GCA_003012365.1. Taxonomy (NCBI): domain Eukaryota; kingdom Metazoa; phylum Arthropoda; class Insecta; order Phasmatodea; family Phasmatidae; genus Medauroidea; species Medauroidea extradentata. The sequence continues at coordinate 92,148 of PNEQ01002445.1, forward strand.
ATGAGATATGCAGGTAACAGCAACCAGGTTTTGCGATGTTAGATATTACATTTGTTGTGATTCTAGAACAATTTTTTAGTAATTATTTAAATTTGTGTACCTGAACTAAACAACCAATTCAACGTATGATAAAATGTTTATGGATAATGACAAATATTGTAAAGCCATAAAAAATTACAAATACGTTTATTGTACATGTACCTTTTCTTCCACAAACATTATTTATTCTTTGGAAAGAATGAAATGACTATGAAATATGATTGTTAATAGAATTAAAAATATACTTATTTAGGTATACAGATTATTTTTGTACAAAAAGACATAATAATGTAACTTATAAATATTTATAAACGAAAAAATGAAGTACATGAGTTATAAAGGAGACTTCCGTTCTCACTAGGCTATATTTGTCAGTTCACTTGTTTAACAGTTGCTAGGAGAGCCTCGTGTTCTTAAGTGCAGTGTTCCTTTCTCCCTGGGTAAGAAACCACAAGCTTCCTGAAGAGTCTTGGAAATTTTTTTTCTCGGAAATAATAGTGAACTTCTGTTTCAACTCTTAGGAATCAAAGCTATTACTGAAGCATGACACGAAATATTCCACATGTATACATTTAATTCCATCTCTGAAGTGATCAATTTTAATTCCAAATTTATTTTTTTTGTAAAATTTCAATTTTTGTGAAATTTCTTCAGTGTATATGAAATGAAGCAAAACAATAACCATGTTTATTTCTGCTGGACGTGGCAATGTTTTGCTGATATTGTTGAGGTGTTAATAATGTTTGATGTTTCCTTAACATTTTCAGTACTCTGCAAAAATCCTGGTCCGAACCAAAACGAATGGCCTACTTCTGGAATATTGAGATCCATTGCTTTTAATGGACATATTTTGCATAAGAAACTGGTAGATACAAACAATATAACCTTTTTATTCTACATTATAATGAATATGTCCTCATAAGTAATCAATATGTTTTAGTGAGCATATGTCCTTGTGCGGAAAATTGTTTTGATTACATTCTGTTTGTTAAACCACATACGGTTTAACTGAAATTCTAGTTCGATGCAAATGCTTTGTTCACACAAGGGAACATCGTTTTTCGTCCATATACAAATCACTCGTTGACACTGTTAGTAATTAGATTTCTAGTTTTTAACATATTTTCCTCTTTAGATTTTGCAGAAATTTTTTCTTCTGCCCTGTAATTTCCCGTTGAATTGTTTGAAATTCACTTAAGAAAACACATACTTTCAAATCACGTATTAACTACAACTACTTATTTTTAATAAACTATTGTTGACAGATGTGATTGCACTTTTGTGATGCCTCAGAAAAAAACAGAGTAAACAAACAAAACATTACAGAAAAATTAAGAAATTGGCTGCAATAAACTATACCTGAATAATAAAACATAAAAATTCCCAAGAGAAATAAAAGGAGAAAATAAACGAAAAATAAAAGTTCAATACAAATAACAAAGCGAACTGAGAAAACTCAGGACACTAAATTTAAGACAGCACAGACGACAACTGATACAGCACAGACGACAACTAAGACAGCACAGACGACAA
>PNEQ01002446.1:0-25571 GCA_003012365.1 Medauroidea extradentata
TATTTGTACGCAATAATATTTCATTACAAAACACGTTGTTTGTTAATTATATATATTTTCTTTATAATTCCGTTTATACGCGTGCGAATATTGCGCGCGACCACAGAACAAACGATTTTTTCCTCTAGAGGGTGCGTTCAGTGCGTCATACAAGTAGAGCGTTCTTTTCACTCGCAGATTTCTGCCACGGGAGTGTGACCGGATGTTCGAAACTGAGAAAGATCTCGTACTAAGATTCCGCACTTCGGAATTTCAACTCAAGAATACCATTCTGCCATAGTGTGATAAATATTTCGAAATTTAGTAAGTGAAATTCGTCAATTCGAAATAATCTCGTAACAACTCGAAAATCGTCCCCCAGAAAGGAGTAAATTTCATTTTAGAGGTAATGTCCACAATTTCAAAAGTATTTGGTACAAATACAAAATATTCCTGCATACCATCAAACATAAAAATTACGTTAAATCATGTGTCGATTTAAGCAACCGTTCTTCAAAATCTAGACGCCCCAGTATAAGGACAATGATTAGTTGTAATCGTTTTTAACGATGTCGATACGTTTAACATGTTCCATATTCAAGTACTGTGGTGGGTTGGGTACACAAAGGCGAAATAAACCTCTACTTTTTAAATTATATTTGCGTATAGGCCAATACGGGGTTCGAGTTAAAATGAGTAATCGAAAAAGGCATACTTCGTTTCCATTTTCCGCCATTTTGTATCTGCGAGGAAACATAAACATCGCTGAGTGCTTTTGTTTACATAGTCCTGTGCAAGGTTTACATTTACATAATACTACTCCAAAAATGTTGTCTGTAATATCTACTCATTAAATACTACGAGTTAACGTCTATATAATAAGGGGTTCTATGTATCAAATCTAATAAATACGATACGCAACAATTGTCGTTGCGAATCACGTAAATGAGTGCGCATTATACATTCTAGTTTGAAACACCAAACCGTCACTTACAAACGCACGACGTGACATCACACGTTGCTCAAGATATGTTCAGTTCTACTGCCATAAACGCCACCTCCGCACTTACAGAAGCTAAAATTATAAATATGCTGTTTCGTAGTTAAATGTAGTTCCATGTACGAACGCTGGCATTCGTTGAACTTAACACTTCACAGAACACCAATATCTTCTCATCGTTTGGCAATGTTACTCAAAAACAACGATTTAAAATATTTTCGAGTGTGTTATAAGAAACCATGCTGATTGCACAAGAAAAAAAAATCGTCATTTCTTGCGCGAAGCTAACTCAGGCCATCTCTCGGTGGAATTTTTAACTACAGCGTCTGCAGCGAGGAGCGCTGGCTGAAGAGACTACGGTAAATATCCAACGGCCCCGTTGCACCGCTTTGTGTTGGCGCTTACTAAGTCAAATTATGCAGTCAGTGGGTACCAAAATAAGATCATAAACAAACTTTGAAAGTGTACTGTAATTTAAGGTAATTGTGACCCTTCATGGGGGAGCATTGTATCAGACATTTTAGTTTATAAAATGGCTTCGCTGCCTTTAACCACAGCACAAATATCATTATTAACAAATGCACTCGTCAGAAACACAGCAGTGCTAAAAAATCTATTATACTCCTTCTGAATTTAAACTAGACTGGTGTACAAAGTGGCCCTAACCAGTATAAAGTTAAAGTAAAGTAAAATTAAAGTGAAGTTAAAGTGAAATTCAGATCGGTCGGTCGATTTCATTTTACTTCATTTCAGTATAGTTTTATAAACAATTCGTTCATTCGCTGACAACAATTCAAGGAGTAAAAAATCAACTGTTGATGTTGAATTATATGCAGTACATGCTAGTGGATTTTTTTCGAAAGTTAAATCTTAAGGGTCCCGCCCACCATGCTCTTGAAATGCTTTGCATACGTATTTTACTTGTCACGAGTCTCCGTTTTGTCACTATACAAAAAGGAAGTACGCCCGAAAGGTACTTTCAAATCATCACATACATTTGAAAAATCATTTAGTAGCCACTCAAAACAGCTAAAATGTCTTTTTTGACCTGCTATATCTGAAAAACTTCACACTGCATTCGTGTGAAACTGGTATATAAACAGGGGATGATCAAAGGGATGGGGGGCCAGAGGGTCTACCAACTACCCCCCCCCCCACACACACACAAAAATTATCACTTATAAATGGTTTATTCTTAAAATATTACACGTTTTTAAAGAGGTATATTCAAATATTTGTTTAGAAGACGCCTTACATAGCACCATTCTGCACCTTAAATATTAAATTTTTTCGGGGGAGAACACCCAGACCCCCTTATTTTACCCGGTATGTTGCCGTAGACACTTTTGAAGGAATGAGCTCCTCCCCCCCCCCCCCACCGCCCCAGAAAAAGAAAACCAAGAGCTAGATCCGTCCCTATCTATAAACCTACAATGGACTTTGCTTAAAACTTTTCACACATAAAATTATGGGTCATCACTGTGTCAGTCAGGTGAGTGATCTACGATACTACTGCACGCCGCGGCGTGCCGTTTCAATGTCTTGCAATAAGGGTGATAACACGCCGTATGGCCGGTCAACATCGCCCTTGGCGCCGTGTATCACTCACACAAACACACTGCGGGTTGGTGGGCACCTTAAGGGAGTTCAAGTGCGATAAAATCATAATTTTATATTTTTATGAAATAGTGTTAGTTTTGTAGATAATACATGTGAGTGAAGTTTCCTCTTATAAAACAATTTTGGCTGTCATAATTTTCTCATAACGGTGCGTCAGAGTCAAAATTTGCATGTTCTGCTGCAATGCAAATAGTGGAAACCAGTTGGCTTACGTAAGTGAAATAATTCACGGTGAAATAACATGCCGTGGGCTACGTAATAAAACATTTAAAACATATCCCATAAACTGTTTTTATATTTTAAAATAATGTTTAATTTGCAATTTTTCCTGGACATTTGCGTTATTTAAAAAAAAAAATTCAAAATATTACGTTGTGGGTTTTAAAATGTTTTATTACATAGCTCTTTGGATGTTAGTTCACAGTTAATTACTTCATTTAATTAGATCAATTAGTTTTTGCTATTTGCATGGCAGCGTAACAAGCGAATTTTTACTTTGACTCATCGTTATGAGAAAACTATGAGAGCTAAAATTAATTCGTAAGAGGAACCTGTACTCACAAGTAGTGTCTACAAAACTATCAATATTTCATAAAATTATGATTTTATCGCACTTGAACACCCTTAATGGTCCCGCCTCCCTGGCTGTTGAACTGCGCTGCAATTGGTTAGAAATATCAGATTATTTGGGTAACTGTTATATATTTTATCTGCCTAAAAAACGAAAACACATACTAGAGATTAATATATTATAAAGTACTTTTAAATCGTAACGTGCATTGGGAATGCTATTTCCGAGCCCTCCAACTTGGCTAACAACGGCCTCTTCACACAGCTATATCCCAAAATCTACCTCCCAGATTGGTAGGAAATAAGTTATGAACCCTATAGTGAACCTTGGTACATAAATTCCAGCAATAAAATGATGGGATGACCGCTTAAAGTCCCATAGTTCTAGCAATACAGGAGAAACCCTACGCGTCAGTTTAGCGCTTTGCACATAGGCAATTTGACCCTAAAAGTGCGCGTTTGGTAGCTCTTATCGCTGCCTCGCGCCTGAACCCCCAACGCACAAAACAGCTCCAGGAAGGCGAGCCCCGTAAGTGCTCATCTTATCCTGATATGCGCTTACACGGATGTATTAACGCATGCGGGCTCTGCTATGTGGAGATCTACGAAATACAGTCGCTAGAGGAACAAAGTAGGAGTGATAAAACTATATGGCCAAAGGGGGTGCAGTAAAACGTAAATTCACTTGACATTAAGAAGACGCTACTGTAATGGCAAGGACGCAGTCCTGTACACTCGTTGCAATCTCTTTGCGAGCTGGCGACGGAGCGCTTTCGAAATACGGGAAAGATAACCGAGAGCGAACGAAGCGTCATAACGTGATACGGGTGAGTATTAAAAAAAAAAAAAAAAAAAGACAGGCGATAAAGAAGTCTGCAATAAAATTTTGTATTTGCTAATGGAACCATTAGAAAGCGACGCGGAGAAATTTAACAGCAGCTCGGAGTTGTGAAGCTGCGTACGTAGCAGCAACAACCTAGTACGACAAAAGAGGAGATGGCGTGCAAAAGGAACGCGATGTAAAAGCCAAGTTTTGTCTCTACAGTAACTAAGAGATATGTGGATGTCAAGATTACTGACTCGTATTTACACTGTTTACACGAGTATCATTTTTTAAAATATAGAATGGAAGCATATACAGAGTGTCTAGAAACAATTGGCTTATAAGCTCACCACACGAATCCTGGGCTAAATTGGCAAAATGTTCTACGACGAAATTTTACGTGCAGAATGTGGCTAACAGTGCACCGAGAATTGTCCCTTGTTGCGCTCCACACCTAAGCCACGGTCGTAGAAGAACAGGTCTGGACACTCGCCTGTCTACCAATGTATTTTGCTTGACACTCTTGTTGTTTGGTTGTAGTTCGTCAAGCTACCGAGAATGTTGTACTTTATGGCGCTGTAATCCGGGCGGTCGGACTCAAACTCCGCCCACTTTTTTCCATTGTTAACATTATAAAGTAAATAAAGATTGCTGGAGCCTTTTCTTAAATTTGTGAGCGAAGTAAGTATTTCATTAATTGATAAAAAATACGTTTTGATAAATTTTTTATCTTAGTGGAAAAGAAGTGGGCGGAGTTTGAGTCCGACCGCCCTAACTGAAGCGCCAATAAAACACAATATTCTCGGTAACTTGGTGAACTACAGTCAAACAACAAGGGCGTCAAGTTTCCAGGCGAGTGTCCAGACCTGTTCTTCTACGACCGTAGTCTAAGCATTATCTATGCATGTTACGTCAAGGTATCTTAGAATCATGTTACGACTGCTTGGAATATTAACCTGCAACATCCTGTATAGTGTAACTGCCTCATAGTCGTGATAAAAAATTATTTTGACTGCGTGATACTAGTTTCTGAAAACAGAAAACTGCATTATTGTGGGTAATTATTGATTAAACTGACTCTTTTTTGCTATAACTGAACTCGAAATTATTATTTATTAATCGAAGTACATTTTTAAGTATGATATGAAAATTATATAACTACGCAGAAAATGAACACTTAAGTAGATTATGAACTGTGCAATATACTTTTCTTAAAATTTTACAGTCACACCCTGATTTTTTTCTGGTTGGATTCCAAACTTACTCTTTATGTACAGGCTAGAAACATTCCAAATATTTTTTTCTCAAAAAGCAGCGATTCTCATTGTTGTGTTTACAGGAATAAAACAATATTTGGTGGTCAGATTTTGAAAGCATTTAATGTTTCATAAAGTTCGCATTTTAATAATACAATTTATGCTGTACTATCACTGTTACCGATAGTAAATAGACAATTTTCAGTAGAGCTGTGTTGGAACAAATATGTTATTCCCGACGGAGAGTAGCAAGAATGAAGCAGCGAAAGGTACGAGGCCGCTCTGAGGAAACCCACAGGCAAATACTTCTGTATTCTTCGAGTGCAAAAGACTGATTATCTCGCCAAGGGGTCTACGACCAAACCCTGTTTGCCACAACGGGTAACAAAACGGAAAATCGTACTCTCACAGTCGATTAGAGTCAACCATGCAATTTTCAGGAATTGCTGCAAACCCTTATATACCCGTCAGTTCTTTCGTTAGAATCCCCGCCATTGTTGAGCATTTTTATTTTTGTTTCGATACGTTTTATTAAACACAGTTGCAAGGAAACCGTTTCTTCCGCGTGTTTTAATACCTACCATAAGGAAAGAAGAAAATTTAAGGCTTATCTAATATTTCACTTAAACTGTAGTACGCGAATTTGCATTGGTAGTTTGTAATATCACAAATTCTTGTTTTCTTTACGCCCTGTTCCAAAGTATTTGGAAAGTTACAATTTTTGTAACCACTGGCACAACACGGTATATATATATATATATATATATATATATATATATATATATATATATATATATATATATATATATATATAAAATTAAACAATATAATATTTTTATTTGTACGGCACGGGCGGCGGTAAAATTTACCGTCGTTATAACTCAACACTCTTAATATTTTGGCACGTTCCATCAGTAAAATGAAACTTGAAAAAAAAAAGTCATTAATAAATTATTAAAAGTCTCTGACAAACTATCGCCAGTTTTCGTTTCTCGACTAATAGCTATTATTTTAAAACTTCGCGATGATTGTGTTATGTCACTGTAAAGGAATAACTCGTTCACTTCTTACTGCAGTATTTCATTATTATTATTATTATTATTATTATGGATTTTATCTCTCTGAACCAAGCAATTCACATTTATATTTTAATTAAAATCCGCGTGTTTCAACGAGGCTGGCGAGGACAACGCTAGGTTAAATTAAATCGTTCGGTGTAACTTTAAAACAGTAGTTGCAATTATTTAATAACACGACTAAAACTGCAACCGTCATCTGAAGGACGTTGAAGTTGGTACCATTATAAGATTGTTGGGTTATTTTTGTTAATTTTTTCCGCAAAATATATGTGAACGTCACATTTACATACATGCTGCAGTACATATTTCGTAAGATTATTTAATTATCATTTATCATAAAGCACTAATAAAACAGTGTTTATATAGGAACGAAAAGTGCGTTTAAATAAGAAGATTAAGTATTAAGCCAGGTTTGGTTACAATTTGCATTACAGAAAATACCTACCACGTATGTTCCCAGGGTCCAAGTCAACTAACATAACGAACAAATATGTATATTTGCTAGAAGTGACTACCGTCACAATGTTTTGAACTTATATTTTTTTTAAATTGACAGTTAAATGCTGTTTTTGTTTATTTATTTAGTAATACTTATACGATACAAATCACAAAGTTAAAAGAACAGGTTACAGTAAGTACGTTCTACATATGGGCAGATCGTTTCAGCTATGTTTCCACTTACGTAAATGGCAGCGCATTTGAACCATATTCGTACTTATGCCACATAAAACTTGATAACCACAGACAAGCTGCAGTAATGGTTACTAGGAAGAAAGGCGACTACAGACTCTTAATAATAAGAGATCTATAAAAATTTATCAAATTTTAACTCAACAATAACGGGAAATTTCGTAAAGAATAATCCGGCTATGTAATTTTTCATCAGTACTTTTCAACAAGAACTCCGCAGGCTAAACATTTGTCGATGTACTTCCTTAATCTGTTTAGTTTTAATTAATTTGTATTCAAGACATGCCTAGTACGCAATTTTCCGACAGTAATCTCGTCGTAACTTTTGATGAAGCAAGCAAATGAATTTTAGCAGTGAGTTATATTTTAATGTCCTTTCTCTCCCTCTCTCTCTTTCTTTGACTCTCTTTTAACTTCCATTCTCTACTTTCCCTCATCTTACAAATCCAGACATTATTTCTTATTCCGTTGATACTGCTGTTTCAGCTAGATTATGCAGGTTTCTGTCTTCTGAATCAAATTGAAACTTCGTCAAAATTTCGAAATTAATTTTCCCTTCATTAATACAAACTATAAAACTAAGCATGTCATCTCGCCATTAGCTTCATTGTTCATCGTCAATATTTAAAGATGTATTGTTTACAACCGATTTTCCAAACAATTTAAACGTGCATAACTATACGACCGGCAATATAAATGCCGAAATGAGAGTTCTGATTAATCCTCTGGCACGTTTTGAACTGCTTGTTCATAAAGTTCATGTAATGAAGTCTCGCTCAATATCGTTTTAGTTTCATAGGACCGTATGTTTCTTTACAGTGCTAAAGTCATTTCCCACGCTGAAAAAAAATCCGTTGATGCAGTACTATTAAAATATGGACAGCAACTCTCTAAATCTAAATGAGAGAATATTCACCGATTCATGCTGATGGATGGAGCAGTTTCAACAATTTGAATAAGTGAAAACAGTCACTGTTTAATTAGTGAATATTCACTGATTTCCTTTAAGAGTGCCAACATCTCACACTTTTATCAGTGAACATTCAATGTTTTTTTCAGGTGTTTTCAAAGAACAGTTATCACTTATTGAATTAGAGAAAAATTACTGGAAAATCTGTGAGAGTTCACTATTTATCTTGTGGAATGTTGGCACTCTTTATCGGAATCAGTGAATACTCACAGATTTCACAGTGGTTTCTCACTTATTCAATTTGTTAAACTGCTCCATCTATCGGCGTGAATCAGTGAATATTCGCAAATTCAGATATAGAGTGAAGTAGGTCAGGTTGCTGACACCATCCGTACCACGTCGCCAACCTTCTGAAGAGAGCGAGTATTACTCTCAGCTAATACTGAAGGTCGCCTGTATACTTTAAAACATCCTATCTCAATTACTATTTTATTCTTTCCATGCCGTCCAGGCTTAAAATAAATATTTTTTAACTATTTGTTAAAACAACTAAATATCGTGAATAAATATTATGTTATTTGTTGATAACGCAACAAAAATACTAATTGCAACAAATTGAGTGACACACAGTGAACAATACCACAAAATCACATAAACCTACAATAACCATTTATCAAAGTTTGGTACTACATTTACAAAACAAGTGTGAAGATGAATAAACAAAAAATAATCGAGTCTTACGTTAAGGGCGTTCACGTGCAAAAATTCAAAATGGTATTGTACCATAAAGACCCTTCCATCGGGGCTAATCTCAACACGGTGATGGCACCTAACAATTATCACAGCAGCAGAGGCAGTAACGAGGGTTGCGATCCCCAACAACTAGCAAGCTACGCCAAGGCAAGGGAGCTAGAAACTCATAACTTCAAATCTAGCAAAACTAGCAAGTGATCAGCATGATCTGCAAGTAATGTCACAATTAATAGCACATATGAAAAGGAAAATAACCATTAATCTTAACTTCAAATAAACATCAAAGGTCGGTTTAATAGCATCAGCGATTTATTGATAAACCAAAACATAATCATTATAACAGATACATAATCTTGCAAATTATACAAACTCAAATAATTAAAAAAGGAATCAAAACATTTAAAATGAAACAAATAACTTTAAACTCTAATTTTTTACAAAAATACAATAACAGGCGTGCAAATGGAATCATAGTTAAAGTTGAACAAATATGAAATAACAAGAAGCCCTAGTCGAAAACCCTGAGAAGGGTGTAGCAAAGACAATAACTAAACCTAGGCTAGCCCTACCCCATAGGGAACTAGCTCACACAACAAGTGCTGACTCTCAGCAGCAAACCCTAACATAAACCAAGTGGACACACGCCCCTAAACATACTTACTTACTAATTAAAACTTCCAGGGGACACTCGCCCCAACACACAATCTCAAACTCAAGAATATCCTACCTCAGTAGTATGCCTACATAACTAACACCCTCTCACATATATCTTAGTCGGGCACATAAGGTGCATGCGAAACATCTAATCGGTTTACTATTAAAGATCAGAAATGGTTTACATTCGCTGTCAAATCCAAGCATCAAATTACACGCCTACAAAGATTATCAACAAACGAAACTAATAGAAAAATACATGTCTGCCCCTCTCTCTCTCTATCTCTCTCTTACTGAATAATATTACATATTACTTGAGTTTACTTATTGAAATCCCGAACGCGAAAGTTACTTTAATATACCAGGCAAAAGTGAAACAACAACAAACAACACAAGACGCGAACGAAACACTAGGACTTGGGCCATTATGCTACAGGACTTCAACTCAAGAAACAATTAAACAAGAAACTAAACAAGGCGCCACAAATTAATCATTTACAAGTCCGGCAGCATAACAACCCATTCCACATTTACAATAACGAATAACAAAGCAACACTTACATTTCACTGGAAGCCGACTGAACGCACATACTACAAAAACACGAAGCTTTATACTAACAGCGAGCAATTATTAAATCCCTGAAAATAGTCCGCCCAACATGGCGGAGCAAATACAACATGTAAATTACAATATATCAATTATTACTATGAAACCTGGAATTACATAACGAAAATACAATACAAACATTACAAGTCTCACTTAGAACAATATTAATTATATAAACAATTCCCTTCATAAATTCACAATATTACAGGGAAATTATATTAACACAGCTCTCGGGAATATTTCTTGAGGTTCCGCCATTGTCGCTCGATAGCGCTAGTGTAGCACGAGGCTAGCTTCACTGCCTGTACCTGTGTCTCTGTTTAGTCTGTATCACATCTATGGCGAAGAATGTCATGTTTACAAACGGCGACGGTAAATATTCCAAAACAAAAAATGGAATATTAGGTATGTAATGAAAGTCTGGATATGTGGAAGTGTTCGAAATATAACTGCTGAGTATTATATATGTTAAATACTGACAACTTGCAACGTCTGAACTATTTATAACGTCGTCAAATTAGATCGTTCACTGACGCAGTCGGTACAATCCCACTGTCAATATTCACAATATTATGGTTGACGATCTGCTAAGTCCTGGTAAACTGTACAATTGTAGATTCTTCACAACATTGAGGGGAAGGAAGTGCGGGCCCAGCACAACCCCCCACCCAAAAGTCCAGTTCGGGGAACACAAAGATTCAGTAACTTCCAAGGTAGGAACGACAGGGTGGCCAGTCCAAGCATACCCACACAAAGAAGCATTTTTCCACTTGCACCACTTACAGGGAAAGTTCCCACCAAGCACCATCAGTAGCCAGCACATCAGTTCAGCATCACGATGTTAAATTGTGTAATGGTCACAGAACCAACAGCTGTCCAAGATCAGGGTCTACTCACCAAACATGGCGTGCACATCCACAGCCTCACCCAGCGTAGTGTAGCGACGGACTCCAATGCCCCAAGCCCAGCACATCCACCGCTCGGCAAATAGTAACTGGAGCCAACCAAGGCGTTCCAGCAGGCTGCATACACAGCAACCATCGGCACAGCATGCCACCATATCTTCTCTCAGGAAGCGGAGACCCAGACAACAGGCAATCATCCATAGCCAAACTCAAAGACGGCACAGCAGGCACAGGTACAGCAGTCGTGAAGACAGAGAGTTCCAAACTGTAGACTTGGCGAAACTTCGGGACGAGAAGCTCGTAGAACTCTCACGACGAATGCATGAAAAACAATCGAACAGCAATGAAGTACAAGCAGAAAAACACAATACCCTGTTCATGTTCAGTCGACTAACACAAATACACAAGACCCAAGGCGAGAGAGGCAACTCCAACACAAAAACATGGATCAGTCGGCTTCCTAATACATGAGAGAGAGAAGCACACAAGTTTACAAAACAAACAATACCCTAAAGCGCACTTGCAGGGAATCGAACCCCAGCAGAGTCGCGCATATGGTACCATAACGACCCCTCCAGCGGACTAAATTCCGCCCATTTCCTTTCCTCTAAGATAAACAATTTATCAAAACGTATTTTTTATCAATTTATGAAATACTTTCTTCGTTCGTAAATTTAAGAAAAGTCTCCAGCAATCTTTATTTACTTAATAAATTTAACAATGGAAAAAAGTGAACGGAGTTTGAGTCCGACAGCCCGGAAAACAGCGCCAAAAAGTACAACATTCTCGGTAACTTGACGAACTACAGCCAAACAAGGGGGTCAAGCAAAATACATTGTTAGATAGGCGAGTGTCCAGACCTGTTCTTCTACTACCGTGATCAAGGGTAAAAGAATGGCTTTATCTACATCGCTGCCAGTCCCTCAATTATCTGGGCCGAATTTCTCAAACTGAAAATTTTGTGTAAAGATTATTCTTGATAAAGAAGGTGTAAATGATGTTTTAGACATTAAAAGTGATGACATTAACAAGATGTCTACAGAAGAAAAAAAGAAATTTGAAACACGGGATGTAAAAGCTAAATGCGTCATTGTACAATGTGTAATAGACCCACATTGAGTGACTAAAGGACGCCGTTACAACGAGGGATATGATGTTTTCTCTAAAAAAATGTTTTTGAAAGCAAAAATCCCCTATCTAAACTTTTTGTTTTTAAAAACTGCTGAAGTTAAAGTTTTTTGAAGTGGCACTCCAAAATCATTTTATGGAAGTTGAAACTTTACTACACGGATTGGAATCCTTAGGTTCTAGATTAGACTGCGGTGACGAGATATGTTTTCTTCTTTTGACAATGCCTGAAGAGTATGAAACTGTTATAACAGCACTAGAAACCATGGCTACTGGTATAACATTTTAATTTGTAAAGAACAGACTTCTAGATGCAGAAATGAAAATGAAAAATGAACACAGGAAAAGTACGCCTGATACTTCATTCCTGACTCAGGATAAGAAAAATAGGTGTTTCGAATGTGGATCTTCTGCTCATTTCATCAGAGACTGTCCTCACAACAGAAACAAACAGCACGTTTGGATGAATAGTAATAATTTTGGAAGGGGAAGAGGGCGTTATTACTTTAAAGGAAGAGGAACAAGTTCCGGAAATTCAAATCTAACTGAAAGTCAAGAAGTGTCATTTATTGTAACATGTGAAGTCTGCACAATATCAACAATGTTTTCCCCAAATAATATTCAGTTTATTCTTGATAGTGGGGCCACTGATTACCTTGTCACAGAAGAAATGATAAAATTAATGGAAAACATAGATGTTCTTAACAGACCAGTAGCAATCAAAGTAGCTAATGGGAAAGTAACAATACGACTTTGTGCTAATAACATAATTGTAATTTTTTCTGCTCTAATTGTTCCAGGATTGACACACATCCTATTTTCAGTAAAAAGCATAAATAATGAAGGAAAGATTGTCATTTTTAAAAACAACATGGCGGAAATCACATATAATGAAAATTTCAGCATGAGATCTATTTGCAATGGAAATTTATACATGGCAAATTTCAGTGTGCCGAACAGCAGTAAAATGAGCTTAATAAGTTCGAATAATCTGTGGCATCAACGGCTTGGACATTTAAACAGTGACAGTCTGAATAAAATGAACCTCCCTCATAATGACAAAGTATGTAGTCCATGCAGACGATTACCATTTAAACATGTTAAATTACGAAAATCAGTAACAAAAGGAGAATTTTTTACATAGTGATGCAGCAGGACCTCAAAAAACACATACTAAAATGGGGAACGATATTATCAAATTATCATAGATGATTTTACAAATTTCATGACAGTTTATTTACTCAAGTCAAAATGTGAAGCTGAAGTAAATTTGATGAACTACATTCGTGAATTAAACTCAGAATATTACAAATGATCAAAAATTAGAACAGACTGCGGTGGAGAATTCAGTTCTCATGTTTTGAGGAATTTTTGCAAACAAAAAAGAATCCGCATGGAACAAACACTACCATATACAAAACAACAAAATGGGGTTTGTGAGAGAGCGAATTTTACTTTGATGAGTCGAACCAGAACACCATGTGCAGAGACTAATTTGCCTAAACACCTGTTGGGAGAAGCAATCAGATGTGCAGCATACCAGCTCAATCGCTCACCAACCAGTGCTCTAAAGGGTGGAATCCCTGCTAAAAAAATATATACTATAGTAAACTGAATCTGTCAAAATTAAGAGTTTTGGGCTCAAAAGCTTGGGCATACAAACTTCCCGTTCCAAGTGACAAACTGACAACTCGTGCAGTTGACTGTAGAATGGTTGGTTACGGCAAAGTAGGTTACAGGCTATGGAATTCTGCTTCTAATTAAATTCTGATTTCACGAGATGTTTCCTTTGATGAAACAAATTTTGTTTATACCGAAGATGAGCGGTACACTGCCAATGATAAGGAACATGGAACTTTAGAAGATATTTCACGTGTTCTTAATGAAGACTGCAGACCAACCATAAGAGAGGAAGACCATGTTATCTCAGAAGACCAAGTAAATCACCAAGACAGAGACTTGAGACAGTACCAGAAAAGTCCTAAATTCCCAAGAAACTCGAGACTTGATAAGCAAATTGGTGAAGACAATAATGACGATTCTGAATATACTGACAGAAGAAGAGAGACAAATTTCCTACCAAATTCAGTGATTATGAACTCTACACAGCATACTGTTTTTTGTGTAGGAGACCCGGAATCATATGAAGAGGCAGTAAGAATGGGCTCGGAATGGTGTCAGGCTATCGAAACTGAAATCCAGACACTTGAAAAATAGGGAACCAAGTGACTTTCCAGAAGGATAAAAGGCCATTGACACACGTTGGATATTCAAAACCAAACAAGACGGAACGAAGAAAGCAAGGCTAGTAGCAAAAGGTTACCAAGAAGAAATTGATTGCAATGTATATTCTCCAGTTGTAATAATGTCCTCTGTTAGACTTTTGATATCTTTTGCATTACAAATGGAGTGGAAAATAATGCAGTTAGACATCCCGACCGCCTTTCTGAATGGAAATGTAAGTACCAATATTTTAATTAAAATACCACAGGGGGTAATAATGAACAGTGATAACCCATACCTACCATTGAAGAGAAGCCTTTATGGTTTACGAACAACTCCTAGGAAATAGATTGAACGACTCAACAACTTCCTTGAGAGTCAAGGAATGAAAAGTTCATCAAATTATTTTTGTCTTTATAATGGTGATAATGTGTGGCTTCTTGTGTGGGTAGATGACATACTAGTCACAGGTTATTATGATAATTGCCATAGGTTTATTGAAAGTCTTAAAACTAAATTCAACGCTAAGGATATGGGCATGCTACAAGATTTCTTAGGAACAAAAACACATTATACACAAAACGGTTTATGTATTTCTCAGTCTGAGTTTATCACCAAAATGCTCACGAAATTCAAACTGGAAGAGTGCAACGGCAGAGGAACACCTACGGAAACTAACTTCTAAACAATCCTGGAACATTCAACCTTAGAGAATGTCCCATATTGACAGCTAATAGGATCCTTAATGTACTTTTCTACAGTGAATCGACCGGATATTGCATATGCCACTTCATTTTTTAGTAAGTTTCTCAATAACCTACTCAACAGCTATGGACAGCAACAAAGCTAGTACTGCGTTACCTGAAGCAGACACAAAACTTGACACTGACATATCATGGTTGGGGTGGTGATAAATTCGACAGGAAGAGTGTTAGCGGACTAGTAATTTTACACGGACAAAATGCAGTACACTTGTCATCCTACAAACAGTCTAGAGTTGCTTTATCCACCGCAGAATCAGAGTACGTAGCACGTGCTAGTGTAACAGCTGATTTTATTTATGTGACAGGAGCACTTGCTGACATGAACAAATCACTCACTGAATCACCTGTGATCTTCACAGATAACAAAAGTGCAATCAGCATGGCAGAAAGTTTTGAAAACAGCAAAAGATCTCGTCACGTAGATATTAAAATGCATTTTATCAAGGACATGGTGAACAAAGACAAAATTGCTTTGAAGTACGTGTGTTCAAGTGAAAACATTGGTGACATATTCACCAAACCTATGTGTCCTCAAAAATTTGAATATTTTAGAAACAAACTTAATATTCGGTAATGTTTTGTGCAAGACCAAATTAATGTGTTCAAATTAAATTAAGGACATACGAATTTAACTTGAGGGGGAGTGTGAAAGTACATTTCAGCGTTGAATATTTTTTGCCATGGAAGTGTTTTGCTGTATATTGTATACGGTATTGCACGCGAATGGCGAATGTCCTGCAAAACACTTCAGTTTGTCATATTTAGCCTATAATAGCTTAACTACATTTGTTGTTGCCTTGGAAACGTTAGTCAACATAGTAAAAATTATCTACAAAAAAACATAAGGTTATTTTACGGCGTCTGCTCTGTTTTAGGTCTGAAAAAAATTATAAAGTATTTTATTTCAGTAGTATAGATGACAGATCATGGCCTTAAGATGTCCATTGTGATAATTGTCCGCACAGCATTTTTTGAAACGTGAAGATGGGTCTGTTTTGCGTTTGAGGTGTAATGAAAGAGGGAAAGTATTAAGATAATTATAATTTTGCTGTTAATTTGGAAAAAGAGAGAGAGCGTGTAAGATAGATGTGACGGGATCGTATAAGAGAGCGTTGGTTGCAACGAAGGAACGGCCCTTGGATATCCAGCTAGCTAATTACTAAAGGCTTCATCACCGAGGAGATAAAGTATTTTGCATTGTCCTTCTCTGGATCCGGGGCTGTGAAACAGCTTTCTTTTTTACTTCTAACTTCTTTTTTTTTTTTTTTTCATTAACTACGCGGACAATGAGGGTAGGACGTCTTGCGACGATGTTCCCCTCATCACGACGTACTCGCTCGGAACACAACACCGCTCCATTGTTCGCGGTAAACACCTTCTTTTGTTCCAGAGAGCTCGGTCGAGATCCTTCCGAGGAGGAAATTTGTCACGGGTCTCGCTCCTTGAGGTCTTCTGCTCAAGTAACTGTTTGTCTGAGAAGAAGTATGCGCGGGTGTCTCGGAGATGCAGCTCTCTTCCCCGCAGAGAAAATTGTACAGGAAGGGGCGGTTAATACAAAAATGTAACTATCATAATAATTTTTATATTTTTACGACGCATTGTTTGTTTTGTAGACAAACGCAATGACTGTTTTTTACATAAATAAATATGTTATGGCTTTCATAGACATGTAATGTAACACATGGGAAGATAAAACGCTTAAGAATTTTAATGTCAAAATGTTTGAATAAATATGCAAAAATTTTATAATAGGACACTATTTTGTCGGACATAGCTTTCAGTTAAAAAAAATTAAATAAAAAAAACTAAAAAAAGTAAAAAAGAAAAACAAAACTGTGTGACTGGCACCCGCCTCCCCACCACGAGTTTCCTTATAATGGCATGTCAAAACTGAAAACCAACCAACGTACAGAAATTAAATAATTCACTGAAGAGCAGTGTCACGGGATACGTAAGAATATGTATTAAAAATCTCATTGAAGTTAATTGTATTTCTAAAACTTTTCAGGAAATAAGGTTTTTTTAATTAAGTAATTTTTATAATTAAAAGCAAAATACTCAATGCTGTTTATATATATATATGTACAAAAATTTTTGACGTAACCCATCACGCAGTTTTTCAGTGTGAATTATTTAATTTATGTAAGTCTATTGATTTTACTTTCTTTGTACAAATTCACTAAAATCATTTTATGCAACTTTGTTCTTTGACAACCCAACATACAAAAACAAAGAAAGCTAGAAAATTGCCATCGCTGTAAAAAAAATAGTCACAATGTATGTCTATAAGACAAACCATATATTTTAGAAACATAAACATTATTAAAACAATTGAAGTTTTGTATGCATCTACCACCCAACCCCCTTCCTGCCCTAAAAGCGCATCGCGTGATGTATTATCTCTTGAATATACACCGTAGGGTACAATGAATAGAGCGACTTTCACTTAATTTCTGCTTTTGCTTCTATGAGTGGTTTACGCCCATTTTCAGCTTAATGTGAAGTTAACGCAGTAAAAAATTCATGTTATCTCTAAATCTCTCTTCTAATTTTATGGGATTTTAATCTATCACTGATCATTCAAACATTCGCTATATTCTGAAATAAAATTGTATTTGAATGGTTCTTCCTCGTAATAACGTAAAACGCTACCAAAAGTAGAGAAAAATTGGTTTAGATATTGACCAAATTGATAAATTTTTAGTAATTCTCCAAAATGTTTAGTGGGTTAGTATAAAGATAATTCTCAAGAATAATGATAATTAATTTCTTAACCTAGAATTTACCTTAAGTTCTCTCTTCATAAATTAAAAGACATTCACCTCAATAAATGCTAAGTTTTCAATAGGAAAGAAAAATTGAACAGAGTATTTTTTCACCAAAGATAAATCTCGTACAGTTCTACAACATTAATACTGTACGTACAAGAAATTGTTTTCGTAAAGAATTCACCTGAACTTTTCACTTTAACAACACCACAGAAAGTGGTGAAAATCAAGACGAATAACAGAAATTGTTACTCCTAACTACTAGTAGAATTACAGGAAACCTAACGTTTGTAGCATAAATGACATCAAGTTCACAAGCAGTGAAAATGTCTTTGAAACAATAATACAAAAATTACATACCAGAGACCTTTCGCTGATACTCATGTTACAGTGCGATAGTATTTCCATATCCAAGAAGCCGTAAAGTAAAATTGATATACTTTATGAATAATTACTTTGGTACTAAGTGTCAAAATACTTTTGTAACAGCCCTACCAAATCAGGGAGTATTTTTCACCCAGATATGACGAGAGTTGAAAACCTTAAACTGTAAAATTTAGTCTGTCGTAAACAAGGAGATGCAAGTTACTAAATTATTATTTCATCAAGCAACCTTTATGGTCACTAACTTTCTGTACTAATAATTCCTATAGTCCTTACCCTAAATTCGACGTTACTGTGGACGGTGTTGTATTTTACGAGTCATGTTATCGCAGAAGTTAACTTCTACGCTGCTCTAAGCATAGATGTTAACAAGAGCAACAAAGGTCACAAATATCACTCGCAATGTTATAAGCTAGTGAAACTTTCAATTAAAATAAAATTATAATGTCAATATACATAATTAGACAGAAATAAATTATGGCAACAACTAAATTGTTTTTTGACATCCCTAAAAACTTAAGCTAATTTTCTTTCAAAACAGTTATTTTCCTGCAATTCCTGCTATTACTTCACACTCATAATCTGTAATGTTTTCATGACCATGTTCATTTTAAGAGGAAGTGAACATATTAAAGTAGCCAATCACGTATAATTTTACTAAAATTGTGTTCTCAGATTATAACTATTGAAACACACACCTAAATTAATCAGCACCCCGAAAAAAATAATATTAAATGCAAAACAGCATTTGACAAATTATTAGCTTAACAACTAAGCAAGTCCCTGAATTGTTAACGATTTATATAATTAAAAGCGACCCTTAACATTTATTGAAATACAGTTTATTTTCGCCACTAGCTTCCAAACATTTTTGTTAAAAGACTTAACATTTGTTAGTGCTTCATTGTCAAGTGCGTTATCACTTAGTCGTTAGCCACTAACAGCTGGTTGGATTACTCATCTGTACGTCAAGTTAAAACGTGCAAGTTACACTACCATGCAAATAGTGAAAACCAGTTGTTTAACTTCAACGAAACAATTCGCAGTGAAAAAAGATGTTATGGGCTACGTAACAAAATATTAGAAAAACTCACAGTGAACAACTTCTGAATTTAGAAAAATAATAATTAATGTTGCTATTTTGTTCCTATACCCTTGAGTTTTTTATAAGGATTCAAAACATTTTGTTGTGAGTTTGTAAATATTACATTACGTAGCCCATAGAAAGTTAAGATTTTTAAATGTTTGTACCAATGGGAGTTCACAATTAGAAATTATTGGTTTATGGACATACGCCATTGCTAATGTTTTACTGATCAAACCTGTGTTGAATGACAAAGTACGAAAACGAATAAGAAAAAACAAATATAAATCCCACACAAAATAAAAAAAACAATCCCGGAGGAATTCTGTCAGTTTTTTGGTTTTTTTTAATAATTGTTATATTAGACAACAGAGAATTGAAACACTGGAACATGGAATGTTATTTCAGTGTGAATTTTTTCGTTCGAGTAATTTAATTTATTTCACTAATTGCATGGCAGCGTAGTGTGCAAATTTCAACTTTGACGCACGATTTTGAGAAAACTATTCGATCTAAAAATCGTTTCATAGTTGAAAAATTTAGTCATAAGCGCCGTCTACAAATCTTATATTATTTCATGAAAATACAAAATTAAAATTTTAAACCACTTGAACACCCGGAAGGGTGTTCATGTGGTCAACATTCATAATTTCATATTTGCACGACATGTTATACACGTTACCTATGCCTACATTTTTCACTTGTAAAAATTTTGGCTCTCATAGTTTTCCCACAGTCGCATGCCAAAGTCAAAATTTACACGTAACGGGAATATAGGAATAACATTAACGAAGTGACTTACTCGAATTAAATAATTTACGCTGAAATGATATATTTTGGACAAAGTGCTAAAATATTTAAAAGACTGAATAACGTAATTTTATCTTTTTTTTTAAATTTACCAAAAAATTAAGTAAATTGTTATTTTAGGATATGACCCATAATATGTAATTTCAGTGCAAATTATTTCATTTCAGTAAATCGCTTGGTTTTTGTTATTGTTATGTTCCAGTAACTTGCAAATTTTGTCTTTGTCATGTTGCAATGGGAAAACAGTGAGAGCTAAAAAATTTGTAGGGCCTACTAGTGAAAAATGTAGTCACACGTAACGTCTCTAAAACGAACACTATACCGTGCAGATATAATCTTATTAATTTCTGCATGTGAACGCCCTTAGGCTGTGTCACCTCATTTATTAATAATATTAGTATTTGTTTTATAAACGAAGGCTGTGATAAATAACCGGCAATGTCTGTTTATAGAAACAATACATTGTACTATTAGGTATTAGGCACATATTATTGGATGAAATCGGTATTGGGAGTTATTTCGTGTTTATTATTTGGTGCCAGAGATTTGTTACCTTAAAAATTTAATGAGCATAATTATTTCATAGT
Source organism: Medauroidea extradentata (assembly GCA_003012365.1). Taxonomy (NCBI): domain Eukaryota; kingdom Metazoa; phylum Arthropoda; class Insecta; order Phasmatodea; family Phasmatidae; genus Medauroidea; species Medauroidea extradentata. The sequence continues at coordinate 20,595 of PNEQ01002446.1, forward strand.
CATGTCTAAATTTTTCGAATACAATGTTCGTAATGAAAGGTAAAGTAATTAGCTATGTCCCTACTGAAATATTTTTAGTTAAATATTGCAAATTTTTAATCAGGGAGGAATTAAGAAAAATTAAAAATAAGTGTACAAGAATCTTTCCAAAAATCTTCCCCTCACTCCGGGGTTAGAAAAACCGCCACATGTTTCCTTGCTCGCCGAAAGAGAAAGTTGTGGGTGGGAAGATTATATATATACCGTTGAAGAGAGGGGGTGAGATAGGAAGTTTCTAGAAGTTTCTTCGGGTCGCCTCGCGGCTCGGGAAACCGGCCAGTGTTTACGAGGGGATAGGTCCGTCCTCAGCATCCCCCTCCCCATCCTTTATAGATGTGACGTGGTAACGACTCCACAAGCCCCACAGAGTCGCTCTCGTAACGACCCCATTCAACCGGGTGAATAACATCAACACCTCCTTTACTCTGTTGAGGGGGGGGGGGGAATAAACCAACCTCTCACCGGAAGAAAAACTCAGTACGCAACTGCCACTGGTGAGAGTTCAGGGCCGTGGTTGTCAGGAATCTAGCGTCCGGGTTCGAATCCCGTCGTGGTCTCTTCCGATTATTTCGCAAGTAGGAAACGTGGCGGACGTTGCCGCTGGCAGATCTCCATAAAAAGGGGTAAAAGTTTGTATTAAATTTTTTAAAAATAAATCTCATATTAGGTCAAATATAACTGATTACACAAATGTAAACGATATCTCGGGGAGCTTTAGCAGACATATGTGATGAAATTTAAAAAAAATTGTATTCATCATTTACGCATAATAAGGTGAATTACTAGGACTTACCGTCACTCACAGTTCTTGTTTCTCACATCATTTGGAGCAAACATTTTATAAGTATAAGCCCTATTTTCGAAATAATTCGAAAGATTTGAAACAGGACGATTAAAATAATAACCATTCCAAAATTAAATCAGTACGTTTTATCGGACTGTACTGTTTGGATTCAAGTATCAGCGTTCGCAGATGAGCCACACTTGTCAAACATATCGTAAATTCTGCAGGTTGGTTATGCCATCTGCTGTGGAATGTGTCCAGCCGGTAAACTAGACGCCATAAAAATTTTATTATTCAGCGTCAAGATATTCATCCTAAAAAACGGCTACAAAGGCACGTAATTTATACATTTTTGGCCGCGAGATAATTGGTTTTGAAGATTACTGGCGAACTCGAAATGGATGTACACACAAAAATAAACGTTCTCTGAGTTGTGTATCTAAGCAGACGTCACTTACGCACTTAGAGGAGTTTTAGAATAACATTACATATGCCGAAGTTCTGCACCGTACTCTCAACGGTCCGGGCGGACAGCCGAACTTCACTCCACGTTCCAAGAGCTCCTTAAAACCCTAACTGTGACCCATTACACGTGACGTGTGACCCGAGAACTGTGACTGAGTCACAGTGATTTTATACCTGTGACCTGTGTCCTGTGGCTGCTCACCACTGGCAACTATAGCTCCCCAAAGGTATTTTGCAGACCTTTTTTTGTAACCCGTTCTCCTCCTAAAGGTTGGTGGAGGGGGTGGGGGGTTGTAATGAGGAAGAACTGAACTTACTTACGTTAAAGGTCCCATGCCTCTAACACCTTTAGTTTAGGAGTATTTCGCATCTGAAAATCATCGAAAACTTTCGTTCTTGAATTAATGTGTGTGTGTCTATATATATACACACACACCTTTTTTACTACGCCGTTTTCCGTTTATTTGTAAGTTAGCGGCATCAAAGGAGAGCACCTGAGGATACTCTAGGCGAGGGTGACACTGCAGTGGTTTGCCATTGCCTTTAACAAGAATGAGGATAAAAAGACAAACAACACCCAGTCCTACTCCTGAACTCGAGTAAAGTAGTATTAAAGGGTTTACACAATTAAAAACTTAAGCAGTAAGAAGTAGACTTACGAAGTAAGCAGTAGAGTTATAAAAATTTAGGGTACACAAAAGCGAGGGTATAACTTTTTAAGTTTAGCCAATAGCAACAGACTTTTAATATTGTATATTTGCTGCATTGCTTACACCGAAGGCAATGGTTAAAAACCTTTAGTAAATTAATGAGGGAATGACCACTGCGAGGCATGTGAACGAGGTTCTTCTAGAGTGTATTTTATAGGTTAAAGCAAGATGGTGGTTATCGAGTGAAATACGAATGGCATCATGGGAATACCGACCTGTACTCTGGTTGGTTAAACTTACAATTTCCACTGCGTAAGTTAAGAAGTAATCAGTAAAATTTTAGTTATGCATGCTTCGGTTAAAATCGATGTGATGGAAAAAATTCAAAGGCCTGCTGCTTAAGATTTAATTGTATAAACCCTTTTACATGTCACCTATCAGGCCGGAAATCGAAACCGAGACTTTGGTTCAGGGGAAGAGCCAAAAGGTGAAGTAAATATCGATAAATATGTCCCCTCGAACTACCTCAGATTTCAATAAAATTTTTAAAACTATCTGTTAAAACGTATTGAGCAAATATAGATGCAATAATTCCAAAAAATACAAAATTAATTACTATTTTATGTCTGTGCGTCTATATATGAAGGGATACGTAAATAGCGTAGTGCAGTTAATATACCCCTCTTAGCCCGTTTAATCGCCCGCCTCCATTCCTAACACACACACAAACAGAATCTGGCTATACTCCTGCTTTTGTCCACCCTTTAAAAGTTCGAAACACTGATCCAAGCTGTCGTACCAAGAGCATACAGCCAAACCTAAAGTAGAAAGAACTAGGCCTACTGATTGACAGTTAGTTCACAAGCTTTTGCTAGTAAATGTACAATTATTTCTTGCCGGAGTTCACTTGCACTTTTTCACGAAGCACGCGTTTCCCAGGGAGTATTCCGGGCGAGAAGAACTCTTCGCTGGTATTGGTTGCCGCTCATCCGACGTGTAATCCCCCTGCATTCAGCTGACGGGGCAATATGACTCTCCCCCCTCCCCCACAACAACGCGAGAAGTTGAGCGACGCGAGAGTAAATATGAATGGGAAAGGGAGTGATGAGGGGAAAAAATAAACCCGTGTCGACAGCCCTCGGGGATGAGACGAAAGCTCGCGTATTCGCTCCTCGCGAAGATAAGGATCTGCCTGAAAGGTTTCTAAATATTTGAAGATTCACCGGCTAAACGAGAAACGGCAGAAAATACTAGTGTGTGTGTGTATGCGTGTGTGTACGCCTGTCGATTTCTATCGTAGATTATGTTTTTGCATATGAAACCCGGTACACCGAGGATTGTAGGAGAAAAAAGTTTTGACGATTTAAAGAAATCGTTGAGGTTTAGTTGCTGCTACCGTGTGTTTAAGGGCATTGGTGCACGAAAAAAAAAAAAAAAAACGTGGTGCCTTTCAGAGGCATAATTTTACGAGTCCTGACAGCCATGTATAGGTATTTGCAGCTGCATTCATGAAGCTGAGGCAAGCTTTCAAAATGCCGGTTCGAGAACATGTGTTTCATTTGATATCATAATAAGTGAGGAAGAGAATCAAAATAAAAGCTTTTCTTCATGACCTGCAATACTTAAATTACTAATCTGTAGGGCCACGACTTTGTCGCGAAAAGATTTTTGCCCCACTTTGTTTCAGTGACTCACGTGCACATCAGAAGCTGTGCTTCATGATTATTGGCAGCGTGTCTTTGTTCAGACACGTTTCTCATTTGACTGCACCAATCAGAATAAGATTATTGTGACTCCGTACGCCTGTAATTTGCCAAGGCAAGTGAGAGTAAATCATCCAATCACAGACGATGTAGCAGAGCCGCAGATGTGAACATAACACATTGAAACGAAATGTTGCAGAAATCTTTTCGCCATAAAATCGTGGCTCTACTAATCTGACCTATTGGTAGAGACCTGAAAAATTCGCGTTTTATTTTTGACAGCAAACTAAGTTTCAAACAACTGCAGATTCGTGTTAATTTTACAGTTGACTCCTGCCATTTATGACACCTCTTGGGGGACACTGAGCCAATGAAAAGAAGCAGGTAAATGCATGCCCAGTAGTGTGGCATCACTGTTTCAGCGAGCAGCCCGTTAGAAGCTGCTGTTCGTTTGAGTACACAAATATTCGTGCAGACTATCCTACAGATCAGTGAACCAGAGAATTTTTCCGGTCTCTTCCTTTTGGCAGGGACCCTACACAACTACAGTTCTGCTTCGTTGTCAGTGATTGGATATTTTAACTCTCACGAGCCTTGGGATTCTACCGGAAAATCACAGACGTGTGGTGTTGCAGGAACATTATTGTGATTGGCTTAGTCGAATGATACACATAGACACGCTGCCAATAACCATGAAGCAAGATTGCAGATGTGAACATAAGGCACTGAAACAAACTGCGGAAAAAATTCTTTTCGCGTAAAAAAGGGGTTCCTATCTATTGATTGTCTGCAAGACACATTTTCACTCTTAGGAAACTAATGATTCGTCAAATCAGTAATGTAAGTTCTTCAAATCATTAAGTATACTGTGCTGAACTCAGCTCTGGGACCCTAACTTGAGAAGGTCGTGTGTGTTTGTAAGTAGGCCTAGATGTCCGGGTGTGGTCAGTTACTGGTAATGTATTAGAAGACCTCGCTGGAGATATTTCTTACTGACATCCATTCAACCCCATGTTCTCCCGCAGCCAGGGTCCAAGACAGTGGGAATTTAGAAGGGGGCCATGAGGCGGACCCTCCCCCTTTTTTAATGTCAGATTTATTTAATTTTTAAATTTTTTCTAATTTAACTTTTTATTAGCACTATTCACTTTTTATGACATAACTAATTTTAAAATTTTCTTAATTATGTAATTAATTTTTTTGTGTGTAAACTCCTTAAGAAGCACAATTTTTCATCTCTAAAATCTAAATTTCCCCGGGGGACCCCCGGACCCCTCGCTTTTGTCTTGGGGTGCAGGTATACACATGTTTTAAAACGTAGCCCCCCCCCCCCCCC